>JAKSZP010006272.1:0-15030 GCA_022478985.1 Massospora cicadina | reverse complement strand
GGCAGAAGAAGTTTAGACCAGCCTGCCAGTTGGGATGTGTGAACAACCAAAAAGCAAGCCAGAATGCTAGAGGCATTGCTGACTGTACAACTTGGTATGGAGCCAAAGATGTGATACCACGAAGTGGCGGTGTAACAACAGGGTAAGGAGTGTCCCAACGGCAAAACACACTGAACCCATCCCCAACTTAGTGGTTCTAACTGCAGGAGGTGGGATTACTGGGACAGTCTCGACAAGATTCTTGGTTTGAGAGGCCAACTCATTGGGGGCGATTTGGAGATGGGTTCTCTCTATCCATTGTTGTACATATGGCCATAAAATTCCCATGTATTGTTGTCAGAAATTCAAAAAGCGGGGTTGTAAGACCAAAAATGTCTGACTCACTGGGACCAATTGATGATAGAGGGAGCCATGGTGACCAAAATAATTGGTAAAGCCCACCTGGTTTGTGGGGCGATGGGCCACCAGGGAAATGCCATCTGGGATGTGGTTAGAATGTAAAATAAGGAAAATTTAATTTTTTAGCAAAATTTTATTGGGAAAGGAAAGTAATAAAATTGACCAACAATTCTCTCAGTGCCATTCAACTGATTAAATAGTGGTCAATTGGGTAGTGACAGGATGGGGTCAGGACCCAACAAATTTGGCCTGACCGGTGCATTGTTTTGGAATGGGGGGTTTATTCTTTGGGAACTGACATTGCAAAATTTGGCGGCGGGCCAAGTCTCTATTGGTTCAACCTCAAACGTCCAAACCAGGGATCAACTACGTTTCTGATGATTAGCATGACGGCATTTGGCCCAACAGGTGATGGGAATCCCCCAAAGGCCATCCCTTATAGGGATGGGTCCATTTGGTTTGGAATGGGTTTGGGACAGCCAACCCGCCCGCGCTCAGTTGTTTAACCATTTGTTCAGTCAACAGCAGCACATCAGGCGCAACGCCCAAATTACTATTTAAGGGCTTCAAACCCTCATTGATAGTGCCCAATATTTGTTCGACTGGTCTGGAGATTGAATTGGAACCATCAGGAGATCCAGCTGATATCTCATTCTTCATGCTTTTACAGTCATTTGAATTTTGGGCATCAGCCAGATTGCCAGGCAGATTTAGACCCAATCAATTTCAATTTGGTAATCTCAGCACAGATTTCACTAATTCCCCACAACAGTTCTGCTGAGGTAAGTGTGGGTATTGGAGGTGGGATAAAGCGGATGAGCTGTTACCCATCGCTCATCTACTACATGAGCGAGGTCGCCCTGAGTGATGAGAGGTACCGCCATCCTCTTTGGTGTCTTTTTGGGAATGGGAAGATGGCCCAATTGAGAGCCAAAGGACGTTCCCCAAGACTTACACCACTGCATGCCAATAGTGATGGAGAGAGGTAGGTTCCTTGTCACACTAATCAATTCCCAGAATCTTTGGTACCCTGACAAAGCAGGACCTGGGATGTATCAAAACATTCTGATGATGTGGTGATGTTCGCATGGGTGACATTCCACTTCTTGTCATTTCCAAATTCTGTTTAGTTTCTAACCCTGCATCTAAGTGGTTTCTTACCACACCCAATTCTATCATGGCCATAGCTTCTCTTTGTTAACATTCTTTCCTTTTCCCCTGACACCTCAGTGTGATGGGAACAAATAATTAAGGCAAAACATGATATTTATCTATGGCGCTAATAAAGGCAGGTGTAGAATGAAGATTATATAAGTGGGTCTTTGCTACTTTGTAAGGTAAATAGGGGCCTCAGTGGTAGTGGTTGTTAGAATGGGATCAGATGGGTGGGCGTCACTGTGGCAAATTATGGACGGACAGATGGGACAGCAGCTGGTTCTAATTAGTATGGCAGCTATGAATTCTCCTATGCAAGACAGGTGTGTACATCTTTGCCTGAGCTAGGGCCATTTGGCCTTCCACTTGCTTGGCTACTGCAAACTCCTCCTCCAAGTGAGGCCTGAGTGGGTGTATGCCATTGTAGATAGAATATCAGGGCTTAGGTTATGTCTAAGAATCCTGATAAGTTGGGAAGAGGTGACCTTGGCAGCCTAGGTGAGAGGGTGGAAAATGTGGGCGTATTCAATGACAGACATGTGACCTTGGGATAGCAACAGGAGGGAAACCAAGTGGCATCTTGCAAATTATAAGGCTTGGCTGCTCATTACATAAGTTGGAGGTATTTATCCAGAGAAATTGGGAGAGTTGTCTGAGTTTCCATGAGATCCATGAATCAACTGGAGAGTTGGAGGCAAAAAGGCCATCACCTGAGCAATCTTAAGTGAAGCTGCAATGGTGAAACCTGACGCTGCATTCAACTGGGCTTTTTGTCTCATGTGAGTGTGGATTTCATGCACCATGCTCAATTTCTCCACATAGAGAGCCTGGAGGTAATTAGACGTGAAGGAAGGTGTGGATGCACAGATTGGCATCTGCTCATAGGACAAAAAAGCTAAGGGGCTTCCCTTAGAAGAAACATTATCAAGAAGATAACCATCCAGAGAGTGTTGGTATGCTCATACCATGCAGGCAAGGATTTACCACGTGGTTCCTCCATCATGTCCAGGGCCAAGGAGAGTTAGTTGTATGAACTTTATCTAATTGATGGAAGGGCTCTCTCCACATGCCCACAAAGCAGTTGAGAAGTAATACTCATGTATTTTTTAAAGGATTGACAATTCCAGAGAAAATATCTAATCTGTCAGCTGTTGGAACATCTGGAGAGGAGGCCCTGGAAAATGGTGAGATTGGCACTGACAAAGAATTGAATGGAGTGTCCTTTCATATAGCAAATAAGGCCACAATGGCCTTGTCCGTATACAAGGTGTAGTCCATTTTATCATTTTGTACTTCTAATAAAATCCCAAATTAATTTTAAAGGACGCTTGGAGATTATATATAATTTTGTTATTTTTATAGAATTTTAAAAGAAAAAAGTTATGGTGTTCACCGTTTATTGGTTAATTTTAGGGGTTGTGGCTTGGTTGTTGCCATGAACCATACAGGGCTTAGTGTTTTGCACATTGGATTCCAAGGCTTATAGAATTTCTCTGACCACTTCTGAAACCATTTTTCAGATGCCAAGTGAGAAATCAAAGCGTCATATAAACTTTCTTGAGTTTAATTTTTTATAGATTAACCCAAATTCTACTGATCAATTTTGACAATTTTAAGTTATTTGAAAACCCAGAACTTTTTTTGACCGCTATAAGAAAGTTTAAAATCTTCCTGAATCTGATCTCTTAAGCCCTCAGGATCCTCAGTAAGCACATAATATCCATACAGGGGAATATTAAGGCAATGTGATGTTTTACAGCGCGTTGACTATTAAAATAAGCATCATTATTTAAATATAAAAGTAAACTACTGGTTTTTAGTATATCTAGAAATAAGTATTAGAAAAGGTAGAATAAAACATAAGCTTTGATGGATTAAAGGCTGTTATATAAAATCTTTGATTTTATCTTTAATCTATTTAAACTATATGAAACCTAATCAATAGAAAAACAAGGTAGTAGTTGATAATAATTAAGGCAACATATATATAATAAAAATGAATATGATATAAATTCTTAGATATCTTAGGATCTGGAAAAATTAGCTAACTATAGCTGATTAAATTAATCAACATCTTTTTTAATCCAGTATTGTTAGGTTTGTTGGAGCCCAAGTTCACTTTGGTGGTTAGCTAGTTGTTTCTATAAACCACATGCTCAACTTAGCAACAAGAAGTAAGATGGCCCAAAGACTTCTATCAGATGAGGGGTCAGCTATCTTAGCAGGTGTATGTTGGCCGCAATGCATGCCATGAGGCCTGAAAATTCATTATTTAAAACTAAAAATAATTTCAAACAATTAAGGCAGCAATGTTTTATAAAAAAATGGGGAAAAGGGTAAAAAAATATAGATAGTATTCACAAGTGAGAGTACTGGTCTATATAAAGGGAATGGCTTTGGTCAGCTGTGCTGTTCTTAGCATAATATACTTGTTGGTCTCTTCTTCAGTTGTAATATTCTTAGGAGTTCATATATAAGAATGGCCAAAATCACAAAATTGTCGAATAAATTGGATTGAAAAAGGTGTCAAGAATGCTATCATTGGCTGCTTCCTAATTAAGCAATAGAACTTCTTTAAAAAGTTATTAAAATTGAGATGCACTCCACCAAAGGCAGACCAGCGTTCAAATGACATAGGAAATATTTAAAGCAATATATAAAAAAACATAAAAGGGAGAGTCAAAATTGGCAGGCAGAAAATCAAAAAAATGGCAATAATTGTAGATTTAACTATGAAAATCAGATAAATAGCAATTTAATGTTTTTGAGTTTAAGAAAAATTTCAGAAAAAATGTAATGTCATAGGAGATCTTATCTAGAGTAGACTGTGCCATTTAGAAGTGTAAAGGGATTCGCTTCACAAAGGCCTAGTCCTCAAAACATATAAACTGCTAGGAAGTGTGGGTATGATAAGAAGTATTATAAGAAAGATTTAGAAGGCCCTGAAAAGCCAAACAGGTATCTAGAGAAATTTTACATCTGTGTAACAATTTTGTTAAATTAATTTATGAATATGAATTGACTGTAGCTAAGTATTACTTGGTATAAACTGTATGAAATTTTTTTAAAGCTTTCTCATATATCAATTATTGTGCTATAAGTTCAGCGAGTAGTTAGAAGATTAAAATGCTATAACTGGAGCTCTATTTAAGGCAGGTTGGTGTACTATAATCAATCTTCTTTATATGAATACTATAAGTATTGTAGGCATATCTAAAAGGTTTGAACCAATGCTAAAATTGGATGGGTCTAAATACAGATTTAGTAAGCCGTTGAATCAAAATATAATTTATTTGAGGCTGTTTGACCATGTGACAAAATTATAATATCTGATAGGCTGGGATATAAAATCTATATTCATTTATCTGCTTGTCTGGACCAAGCTAAGGTGTGCAACTCTATATATAATGATAATGTTTAAGTTACAGAAATAATAAATTCTGCCACAGGCAGATTTGAAACTTCAATTTAAATTTAAATTTATTGTGGGGAAGGCTGACCATGAGATGGACACTTCCGAATATGACTCAGAAAGGGACAAAACTTAGTACCAGGGGAGGCACCCCAGAGAAGCGATGCTATCTCTTGTTGCCAGCGGGAACGCCACTTATGGGGAGGGGGAGGGAACGTGTGAAGGGGCCGTAGCCACTATTGAGCACGTGTGGAGGAAGGGGTCTGATTTGATGAACCAGACTGGGAACCAGGAGGAGACCAGCTGTCAGTGAAGCGGTGGGAGATATCCAAACATCCACGCTTGAAAGTGGTCCACCAATGAGACTGGAATCTGTGGACAGCTTCTGGGAGGGTGGGGATGGAGCCAGCGATGGCATTCAAGACAATCGTGTGGATAGTCCACATGGCGATTGCAACCACCATAGCATGGAGGGAGGGTGGGAGGGGGGAGGCCATTGATGAAGCAAACATATCACTTGACAGACTGAAGGGATGCGTTTGATCCTGGCCTAGCAGACGTTGGACTTCGCGCCATATCACTTTAGAGGTGGGGCACTTCTCCAGGTGGTGGAACAGCGTTCCATACTGGCCACACACGACACAGGATGAGTGTAAAGCGTTAGAGCGCTCAGCTGTATGATACACCCGCCTCAGGAAGCGCCACACATGGGAGCGGACTTGAGGCTGCAACAGAGGATGGTGTGCGTATTTCCAGATAGTCTTTTGGGTCTCAGTGGAATAAGGGATGTCTATCATGTCCAGGTAGTCCACCCTGGATAGGACTTGGGGTCGAATGGGGATCACGCCATCATGGATGGGTAGCCCCTGTACCTCTTGTATGAACTGTGGAGAGGGGCGGCCTCTTCGGGTTGTATGTCCACTAATATGAATTCTCCACTCTGCGCTTCGCATGGAGAGTAGGATTCATTTGTAGTGGGTTTTCATCCCGTGAGGACCTGTGGCCGATGTGTGTGATGCGAGGTATTTCATCAGGGAGTGGGGGTTTGATGGATTGTTGAGGCCCAAGGCTTGGGAGAAGTTGGAGCAGGCCGCGCGGGACCAGTGTTGGGATGGTAGTGTAGGAGCGGTGACGGCCGCGATCCAGGTGCCCAGGATCTTGGCAGCATGGGCTTTGAAGTCAAGCAGGCCCATGCCACCTTGATGATGAGGGCCAAACATGACCTCTAGCCATACTGGTGGAGGACGGCCTGACCAAAGCCATCCTTGCAGCAAGGCATACAGGGATTTGAAGAAGCTTGGAGAGAAGGGGATGGCGTGGGCTCCAAACCAGACTTTGGATAGGAGCATAGAGTTGGCAAGAACAACCCTGCCAGTGAGGGTAGTAGGGTGGGCTCTGAGAGAGGCGATTCGCTTCATCACGTTGTCCAGTATATGGCACTCCATTACTGCTGACGCATATCCGCCTGCCTCCATCCACACGCCCAGATGGCATACCAGTCCTATGGTAGGACGTGGCACAAAGGGGAGCACCAATGGAGCGGTGTGTGTTGTGTTAGTAAGGCGTGGACGTGGGCGAGCAGATGGGCCGGGTTGGGAACTACTTGCTGGGGCCCAGCAGTTCTGAAACCAACCAAGGAGGATGATTTCGTTTTTGGAGGCGTTCAGTGCCGCGTTGCTTACCCGGGAATATTCCTGGATGAGGGCTTCAAGCGCGCGTGCATCTTTATTATTAGACACCCCAACCACACAATCATCTGCAAATGCCATCATCTTGACTGGGGCTTGCCTGGCACATGGACCCCAGTGAGTTGGGCATTCACATTTCACAGTAGTGGGTCAAGGCTGAAGTTGTATAAGAGTGGGCTGAGGGGGTCCCCTTGTCGCAGGCCCCTTTGAGGGCTGACTACTTCCGTTAGGAAGCCTGGGCCACGTACTGCCATTGTCGCAGATTCTGTGAGCAGCATCGCCCAGTTTATGAAGCGGGGGGGTAGGCGGAATTGATGGAGGCAGGCCCTTAGGTATTCCCAGTTTACTCTATCATAAGCCTTTTGTTGGTCCAGGAATACAAGTGCCCCAGAGGCTGTGGACTGACACACATTAGCCACAGAGTGCACGTTATCCCAAATCAACCTTCTGGGGATGAAACCGAATTTTTCTGGGGAGATGGTGGCAGATGCTACAGTCCCTAAACGGTTAGCCATGATTTTGGTTAAAATTTTGGCGTCTATGTTTGTTAGAGAAATGGGGCGCCAGTTGGCTAAGTCAATCCTATCCCCTTTCTTGAAGAGTGTGACAGTAAAGGCCTCATGACCTCCTGGGAGGAGGCGCGTTTCCAACAGGCTTTGGTTGAGTGAGGCTAGCAGCAATGGGGATATATATTTAAAATAATTTTTGTAGAACTCATATGGAATGCCATCTGGGCCTGGGCATTTTTGGTTTGGCGCACCATGAATGTCTGTCCATAATTTGTTTGGAGTAATTAAATTCATTATTTCCGGGTATTGGAAAACAGTGTGGATATGAGCTTGGTCAAGAAATTCCGCCATTTCGGCCAGCTGAATTGGTTCAGCTCGGTATAACTTGGAGTAATATCTTTGCATTTCGATTGCCACTTTGGCCAGTGTGTCCGCAATGGAATTATCTGATCTTCGCACCTGTGTGCAGGCCACGCTCTGGCATGGTGTAAAAAAACTTTTAAAGAAGTATGCGGTGCACTTGTCACCTTTTGTGATGCGTGTGGCCCTGTATTGGACACAAACCTGATGTTTGTGTTGCCTTTCTAGTGCGTTGAGGTGGGCGGCTGCTTCCGCCTACTTCCAGCCCCATGCAGGGCTATATCCTGTGGCTGGAATGTTGGACTCCAAGTGGGCCAATTCCACCAGCATGCGCGAGATAACCGCCAATGTGGCTCATGAGCATCTGGAGGAGAGATGGCGATAGTGGCGGATGGTGTCTTCTTTGAAAGTTGCCCATGTGGAAATGGGGTCCGCGCATAACGGTGCAACAAACGATTTTGCCAAAGTTTCCTCTTCCACCCACATGAAAAATCCTGGCGACGCAAGCTTGGGGGGGCGGATTTTGCACCAATGTGGGGCCTTTGCAACTGTGATGGGTAAGTGGTATGTTATCAAGACCAGTCGGTGGTTGGAGAATTCCATTTTCATTGTTTTAAAGTGGGAGATGTGGGGTTGGAATTTCGCTGGCATTAGAATAAGGTCAATGCAGGTCATGGACCTTAATTGGCCATTGTGGATTTGGGGACGCATCATGTTTTCGAGCAGTGGGGCATGTCACAGCAGTGCATCCATTAACCCAAGGGTGGCTTTTAGAATGCGTAGTTCTACGTGACCCTGTGGGGCATGGGGTGAGGGCGGCCACCGGTCTGTTGGTGAGGTTAGCCAAAAGTTCATGTCGCCAACTAGGAAAGAATTGGGGGGTAGCGGGAGGAATTTGACCAATGAGAAAAATTCCTGATGCTCGTGTGCACCGTTTGGGGCATAAATGTTGAAGATTGTGTGCACAACATCAGCCCACAAGAAGGTGACAATGAGCACTCAGCCATTTAGGAATGTTTCTGAGGATGTGAATTTGAAAAAATTGTTTTTCCAAATTAGCACCCCAAAGTGCTTCGACCAAAAGGATAGGGATAGTAGGAGCATTGTTTTCCAAGCTTCCTTGGAACCTCGTGGACAGTGGGACTCCTGGATGGCCAGGATATCCACGGGTAAATTGTTTTGTAAAAAACTCAGTTTTCTAGCCCAGGACGGGGAGGCCTTGAGTCCAGCGATATTCAATGTCCCTAGAGTGAAGGTTTCCCCCATTGCACCTTAGGTGCAAGGGGGTGGGCCCCCAGGCCCACCAGCCTCTTCCAGGTCCCCATGGGCTTTCACAGCAGCGTGGGTGTTAGCAGCAATGCTATCAGGGGTTTTTGTTAATTTTTGCAGAAAGAGTCGCGTTGGCTTTGGCCTTCGCTTTTTGTTTTCCTAACGTCAGACGAATTTTTTGTGGTGTGGATAAGTTTGGTGCACCGTCGAGCGGGGCAAAAAAATTTTTTTGGTTGGGATAGGTCCCAAGTCGGTTTTGACTGGAGCTTGGGTGCAGCGATTGGGTGAGATCAAATCTCCCATTGGATCCTCAGATTGAGTGGCCCACTTGGAATGGGCCTCCCAATCTGATTGGGTGATGGATTCCTGAGTTGCTTCCGCCGTGAAGGTCTCCATGTCCTCTTGGCGTTGTGAGTGTGGTATGGTGGTGGTGGCCTTGGCCGCTTCCTTGGCCGCGGCCCTATGGGCCTGTTTGGCCTTCTTCCGCTCCTGTGGGGAGATGGGCTTTACCAATAGGTAGCAGCCTTGTGCTCCCCACGGGAAAGCCTCCTTGGTGCTTGCAGTTGGTTCGTAGTGCGCCTCTCCGCTGGCCATGGCTGCTGAGGGGTGCTCTTGGAATGTGACGCCCTCCTTGATGGGGCATGCATGCGCCTTATGGCCAAACGCGTCACAGTGGGTGCAAATGGGGGGCGCGCTGTCCACAGTTACCCAGAATGGGTGGGTGGTATGCCCTGTGATGTCGATAAAGGTGGAGTGTGGGATCTGGGTTAGGTCCTTCGCAATCTCCTCAGTTGGGGTCAGAACTGCGATGGCTTTGCCGGTGCACAGGTGTGGCATCAGCGTGAATTGTTGCATTTTGAAAGATTGTATTCACCATATATGGCGAGACCATCTTTCAGGTGTTGCTCCAAAATGTCACGTTTTACTGTAGTAGGCAAAAAGTCAAACGTGAGGAAAATTTGGTTTGATTTTGTCCACCTGGTGCATTTGGTTTCAACGACCTGTTGCCCTTCAGGGAGGTCAACCACTATGCGCACCGCTGCAGCCTCATCTGGTGCTATTTTGCTTTTGAAACCTAGGTCCAGCCAACTGCGTGACATGGAGTGAGGTGCAACGTATACTGTGGTTGGGAAAATTTTGTGTACATCTTCACAAAATTTTTCCCATAAGGCCGTTTTTTGGATGTCCAGATACACACGGACTCTGACTCCACCAACGAAAGTGGCTGGGAGTGTGGCGTGTTGATGTACTGGTTGCATCGTGCTTGCTACACGAGTATCTCTGGGGAAATTGTGACCGCCAGTTTTTTTTAGATTTTTCTCTATTCCACCGGATTCTCCGGGGCATTTTTGAACATTAGAGGCCGCGGGCCTTCCGCCTGCTCCTCTTGCCTTGCTTGCCCAACTGCCCCATACATGGGCGCAGACTAATCTCCTCTATTAGATTATCAAACTAGATTTAGTCTTGAATTGAATAGGTTGCAAAAGTGTTTACAACGAGAAAGAAAAGCTTTGTTGAAACTTCAATTTGGGGGGAATGATAGTAGGAAATCTTCACTAAATAACTTCTAGAAAATATTGAGTTGTATCAAGAACTATCTGCATGGCTAACACTTCAATATTTTTTATAATTAACACCATATCATCTATCTAATAATGATAAGATGGGAGGGAGGAATATTGTTTTATCCTAGCCATAATAGGTTCAAACCTGTTATATCCTTTAGTACCACATCATAGCTTAGGGTGGTTACAGGTGTATGCAACTATACCCTGTTTCCACGATGCTAATACCCAACTGTTTTAATAATAGCAGGAAATATAATACCTGTACTATTTTATAGGTCAGAAGTTGCAAATATGAACCCTAATCTTACTCTGGGATGTGGCCCCTAATATCTATATATATGTAACAAAGTCGTGTTAGTTACACCATTTATAGCTCAAAAACGGCTGGAATAATTTTTATGATCTTTGATTTGTTGGATTTGTCTCCGCCCCGAATAGCATAATAACTATCAAAACATGGGAAAAATATAGTAAAATAAAAAGTTTTATATGTAACAAGTGAAAATCCTATATATACTTTGATGGTATTCACTATATTATTACAGCTGAGCAGTTTGATATTCAGTTGATTTGATTTTTAAATGGTTTTGTTAAGTGGTTAGTGGTCATTCAGGTATTTAACAAGTTTATCTAAATCAAAACTTTGAATCAAAAGTCCAATTGATTTTAAAAAAACCTCCTCTAGCATAATCAGCTCAATCCCTCTCTCTCACAAATATCACTTTTTATAACAAAAAGTAAATTGAACAAGAATTGAGAGAGCAATCAACTTCCATAATGCACTGCAATTTTATAAAGCAGTGAACAAAGGTCAACCAACTAAGCGTAGGTAAGTCTAGCTGCCCGTCTGTGCGCAGCACATAGAAATGGATGACTTGCCCACGCCAATAGTGAGTTTTATTAAGAATAATACCAAGGTCGCTGAGATGGATGAACCATCTGCTGACCTTCCCGCCAGCCTAAGCCCTGACACAACTAGAAACGGGGCTGGGCATTCCACCATGTACGCGCCAAGTAATGAACTGGTGACATGAACAACAACAAAATGAGCAAACGTGTTGATGGGTCATGGAGCCCTAATGAATAGTGCGAATGATGGGGTTGATCCCTAGGATTGATGCCCACTGACACCCAGATGACAAGTGCAACCTTCCAGGAGCGAGGCCCAACGCTGAGAACAGTGGAGTCAGGAATATTCCCCAGTGAAACTCAATCAGCAGGGGGACTGGGGCCTTGCAGGGTGAGAAAATTCTTGCCAATAATGCAAAAACCTGGATGAGGTATTGGTAGGATCTGAAACTGACTCAGATTCAAATAACAAAAATTGGCAATTTAAACCAACAGAGTCAAGCAATAAAAAGCTTTCTTCTGACTTGGAGAAACTTACCAAATCAGCTCAGGGTATTTGGGTGAAGAACAAGTCAGATGCCAATCCTGAAACTGCCCAGTCAGGGGGGTGAATGGTCCCCGACCAAATTTGATTTGGTAGCATGAGTAACTCATTGGGCGGAATGCCCAATATGCAATCAGGTGTAATCCCCGATGAAGGCATTTTGACAGGGGGCCATAGCTCGACAATGTATCGACAGCTAATCACAAATATCTAATCACCAAACCAAGCTGATCCATTGAGGACCAACCAAAGTGGGGGTGACTCTATATTGGGGACCAAATCCAAGGGATCAGAAACCTGAGAGGGATCAGCAAAAAAAACTTAAAGTATTACTGGAAGGGGCAGAAACCCTGACAGCGGTCAAGTTGACAGCCAGGGCCCCAGTTAAATTTACACCAATCTAGTTGGACATGTTAGTGCATTGAGGCATGTCCACCTGTGAGGTCAAAAAATGGGAGGCCCTCCAGTCTCTGTACTCTACGGCGACTCAGTGGGTTTCTTAAGTATCAAGCCAGCCATTGTGGCTATATGGCATGATCATAACTTTTCCACCGGAGCAGCCAAATGCTGGCTCAACACCTAAATCTCTATTGATATGGCAGTACAATTCAAGGTGTCCCGAGTTCAAACTGAAGATGCCCTGGAGTGGATAAAAATCCCTGTGGACTACAAGGTGATAGAGGCCATCATCCGCAAAGATTTAAAACTGGCAGATGCAAAATCCTGGATGGAGGCTGGCATCAACCTATTAAACATGATGGAATACAACAAGGCGGTCATTATGGCACGTTACACCCAAGCTGTTAGGAGCTTGGGCCTCAACCCAATAAATTTAGCTGAATATGCTAGACGTTTCCCAAATGCATCTACGGCCCTCAAATGGGCCAGACACTCCATTCCGGTGGACACAGCGCTGGAATGGTATAACACTACCTTCTCCCCAGAGGAGGCACTACCATGGATCATGGCTGGGTTCATGGCAACTTAGGCCTTACACTGGTCATATTCCACCTGCCACCGCATCAGACCTGATGAAAGCGGGCTGGACAAAGGAAAAGGTAGTGGAATGGGGACCCTTTCAGGATTGGTCGCCAGAAGAGGCCATCAACTGGTCCACCAACGGATTCACACCAATGGAGATGAAATACCGGTTCCAAGCGGGGGCCAGTATGGACCTAGTGCGTGAATGGGCAGAACTGGGGGTTGACCAAGTTGATTCACAAAACCCTCAGAGGCCGCCCATTTCCAATCGCAAAGTGGAAAATCTGGTGCAACGCCGCAACACTTGCTGAGGCTGCAGACTGGGACACAGCGGTGTTCACCCCACAATCAGCCCAACCGTGGATGGAGCACGAGATTTCACCACAGGAAGCAACAGCGATGAAAGGGGTCACGACCTCAGACTTGGGCCAAGAATGGCTCAAAGCGGGGATCCACATTGAAACTATCCGGGATTGGAAGCAATCCTTCCTGGAACTGATGATAGCTGCCCCATACGCCGCCAAAGGCTTCACCCCCTCAGAAGCGTTTCAATGGTGTGAAGCGGGGGTTCTGGCGGACATGGCATGGGTATTCACAGATGGGGGCTGGAACAACATTACTGCAAGGGACTGATGTCAGTATAGCTCAATTACGCTGGAGGTCCTCCAACAATACCTCCACCCAACGTGCAGCCCGGAATCCACTCTCAAATGGTAATGACTGGGGTTCTTGCCAGCGGATGCCATAGAGTGGCAGAGCCTAGAGATCAGAGCGCAAATGGCTAAAAGTATCAACTGCCGTGGTATCAACAGTCGCCAACTCGAAGCATTCCTCAGACAGAGTTTCAGCCTTGACAAATCAGTAAGTTGGATTCTGAAGGGAAAGACCCCCGCTGATGTACCCAAACCAAGCCGAAATCAAAATCATACAGCGCAGTGGCGGTGCATACTGAGTACAGCACCTAGAATGGAGCAGGGAGCCACATCAAGTACATCCATCAATTGATCAGCGGGGGCTTTACAGATTGCCAGGCACCAAAATCATACCCTAAAGATGCTATCCAAATCCATCTACAACTAGTGGAGGAGGAAGAGTGGTCCAATTTAATTCTGTTGATTTACCAGGAACTAGACGAAGTCCTAGCTGGAGGGGATTTTGATCATCACTGGGTCCCCAAACATGGCTATATAGATATAGCAATCCCAGGCGAGTTGGACCGCAAGAAGCTCCTCAAAATTGGCATCAAGTATAAGGGGATTTATCTGTGAATGGAGCTGACCAGATATGCCAACCAAAAGGCAAGGTGGGTTACCTTCCAGAACCTCTCCACTGACCGCGAATGGGAGTAGGTGCACAAAGCGATCCAGACCGGGTTGTTGTACTATGGGGAAGTATGTGAATTCTGCCAAGCTGGTGGAGATTACTTCGCGAAGTGCCTCTGCCCTCTGACAGTGGAAGCGCTGTACAAACTGGCCCCCTGGATGAAACCAAATAAGATTGCTCTACCCAGATTCATCCGCCTGCCCAGCCTTAATAAGGTAGTGTATGTCAAACAGGAGAATGCTAAACAAGTGTGCCGGTTCTGCTATCAGACCTGCCACACTATGGTTCAATGCCACCATCATAAAGGTAAAACTACTTGGGAGTACAAATATGACCCCATCAGGGGAATTACCAAGGTGGGCACCAAGACCTTCCTTCGCCCAAAATCCAGAGAATGGATCCCGCGAAACTTAATGGAGGTAGCGGATATGAAATGCCAATGACAAGAATTAGATCTGGCACACAGAGAGGCATGGGAACGGGAAATGGCAAAATGACCCAAAGCAGATGATGAACTGTTTATAAATCTGAACCCCAAATCTTATGCAATGGATGAGGGAACCAGCCCAGGACCAGCAGAAAAACGTCCAACCCAAGCGGAATGGATGGTCTGGGAGGAGGAGAGATGGCAGAAGGCAAACCCAAAGAAGTCTTCCAAGCATGGGTGGCCACAGGATTCCAAGTTGAAATCAAAGCCCAACAATACAAAAGGGAATAAAAAATGAATTGGAAGTCATTGGCAAATGAGCCCAAGGCAACCAGAGAAAAATTTTCAGGAAAATCAAGATTGACAAAATTGGCTGGGCAATCGCTGACTAAAAAATTGAGTTCTGCTGATAAATTGAACAAAGGGGTGCAAATATGGCTGATGGACGAGGGCAAATCCGCCGGTCTGCCCAAAGAAAACAAGGGGCATCTGACCCAATAATAAAACCATCCCCATTAACCATTGACAGGGAGATGGGGATGGCAA
>JAKSZP010006271.1:0-15106 GCA_022478985.1 Massospora cicadina | reverse complement strand
TTCATTCTTGTATGATTATGTGCTGATAACTTTTTCTGTATTCTTTGGACTGAAAACTCTACTATCCCTGTAGTGAGCACCGAACGTAAACTTCTACAGGTTTACTGCATAGGTTCAATGTTTGCGTTGTATAGATTGTTGATATAGTAAAAAATGGGTTGACAATAGTATGAAGACTATTGTTCTAGTTGTGCTCTTCACAGCTAAATTGAGTATATCTTCAACACTAGACAGGTGCTTGCTCTTCCTTATGGTACTTGAAATTACTTCTGGAAAGCAAGGGAACCTTTCCTTTTGACTCTTCCTCCTGAGTAATTGAGAACCACTTAAACAAGGGAACTTTTCCTTCAACTCTAATCCCAAGATTTAGCAAACAATAATTAGATAATAGAAACCTTTTCTCTTCCACTATAATCACAATAGTACACAATAAAAAAAATATCAAACCTATATAAATGATATTCCAAGTTTAAATGTATATTACTGCTTTATTAATTAAAAACAAGGGATTAATATAGGGAAACATGACGCCTAACCCTCTTGTTGGCGCCCCAATAGGAAGAGCAGCTATTGCCAATGAATACAATCTCAGGCTTCATCCAGAAATAATGATTACTTTATAAATTTAGTAGATTCATCGTTGACAAGACCTTGACCCCTCCTGGGTTGAGTATTGGAAGAACGTGTCCCAACATCTTTACTCAAACCCAGCGAATTATCCTTATTAGTCTACCATACTGCTTAGGTAATGGGACCTTTTACCTAAACAACAGCAGGTCCCGTTTCCTAAAAGGTAGACCTGAAAGTTGCTACAAAATGTTCTGTCAATTCCCAGCAACTAACATTAAAACCTTAATCAAATCAGTGAAAAACTCTGATCAATTCATAGAAGATATTTAGATTATTAATCGTTAAATCCATAATTTAACACTTGCAAAACATTACCACGAATTCTCTCCAATGGAACATCAATAATATAGTGGGATTGCATTCTGTATAATCAATTAACATTCCTTAGGAATAACAACCAACAAGAGTTACCTTATTATATGATAACTCACACATCCACTATTGTAAATTACCCCCTAGCAGATAAAGCAGAAGATATTATAACTAATTAAGCTAGTTTATGTGGTAATACTGAAATATAACAAGTGGTCATTGAGTTCATATTCTACCGCGTGTGAATCCTCCCCTATATTCTAACCATACTGTCGACTGTGTACATTAGTTAAAATCTCTCACTAGTTTAAGGACATCATAGTTTAGAGGCTGGTCCTGAGCTCCCTGATAGGAGTTAATATCTCTGATTTTATCAGCTCTAAGCCAAGACCTAAGAACATCATATTACAAGGTATATAAAACTAAGATCACCCTTAAAACTATCTAGTACTAAAAAAAGATCACCCTTAAAATCAGATACTAATACTAATCTATTGTACCTTTTTTGCTTGTCACTATAGTATATGCCAATAGGAGAAGCTACTAACAGAGTATTATCAGCTAAAGTTAGTAAAGGATTTGGGTAATTGCTTACTAGAGGTAGATAAGAACCTTGAGAACAGCCTACCTGTAATTACCAGTGATAACAGCTTAAACCAACAATTGCCTATGCCCCAAGTCAGTGATTAAGTATTATTTTACCATGTAAGAAAGGTACCCTAAAAAATAAAGCACTTATAGAAATGGCCAGCCATTAACCCTGTGATGAGGTAATAATTAATCTATAGAGATAATAAAATTTAGTTAATATACAACTATTTTATAAGGTGTATTCCAAGACTTAACCCATGTCTCGTTCTGAAGGTGCAATGTTATGTATACTACTCAAGCGGTTAATAGTTGACCAGTGGCAGACTTGACCTTATAATGTGATCAGGGCAATATTTTTGAGCTTAGAAATAAAAGGATATTTTAATTCCTAAGAAAGCCTATAACCAGGGACAGAATTCAATAACCCTTGTAATGATGTAAGACAATTAGATATTCAACTATGTGAAAAAATGTTCTAGTGGAGAATAGTTTAATTATTATGCAAATTTCCCAGTTTGATCCTTGAAGAAATTATTTAAGCCAGAGTAATACTTCTACTCCTATTATCCATCTAAAGAACTTTGATTTTGGCAATCTAACTCCTCCAAACCCCCGGTGAAATAGGGGCACTCCTTTAGGATGTCCGCCCAAGCACTACTGTCAATTTAGTTCTGCTGCCTAAGAGAAAGCAACCCCTATTTATAGACCTGAAGTGGGCATAAGGAGGTGCAAATATTTTACAAGCAATCAGTCACTAAGACTTCTGGTAATCAGCCTCTCTGAAAATATTTTCCAGATGGCTGATGGGTTAGATTATATCTAAATGCTCCTTCATGATTACGTCATTCTGGCTGCCAATCCAACATCCATAATGAGATCCTTGTTAAAGCTGAAAAATTTCTTGAGAGTCCTGATTGGCTGAATCATCATTTACTTAAATCGAACGATCTTCTACCTATTCTGAATTTTGACGTCCTTCTCATTTTTAGCCCCAACTTACCTTATATACTAGTAATCAACATTAATATAAAAATGCTTTCTACCCCCAAATCCTAATTCAAGAAAATGACTTCAAAAACTTATTTTATTTTTTGGTTACTTTCCACTTGAATCTTTAATAGCGGCTAAGAGTTTAATTTTCTAGTATCCATAATATTGTTGAAACCCTGTGTTTAAAGCACCTGCAAGCACTAAAGTTTCAGGATTCCAACAAGTGGTTCTCACTACAGGGGACTTGTACACCACAATAATTCTACCCAAAAATAGAGGACGTTTGGGTGAGTAACTCATCTAACCTCCCCACTGAATCTGAATGAAGTCTAACTGCTTTATACAGTTAGCCAGTGCTTTAACTCTACTTAAAATTCTTTACAAAGCTCTTCTCTTGAGACCCTCATAGAACCACCCCTACTATCTTTAAGCCTTCTTTTAGAGACAAGTTTACCTCAGTTGAGGGTAGCATCTCTTCATTTCTCATTGTCTACAAATCTGCTATGGAAGGATTGACTGATCCCTAAAAAATAAAGCACATCCTCCCTTGCCAAAGTTTTTTAACCAAAGAGGTAATGGTTCCTTATATGGACGCCCTTAATACCAGTGCGGAGGTTAAGGAAGCGCTCATTGAGGAATTTGGATCAACGCATAGTTTAAAAAGGAAAAAGCATGCATTTATGTGTCTAATTGTGTAATTGGGAGAAATGATTGTCACTTTTGTTGACCGGCTTTACAGTGAAGATCAGCCACTGTTACTTGGAAAAAATGCTACCTCTTGATGACTCCATTGCTGCCATCCTGGCTAGCTTAGCTTCCTACCCTTCCTTAGACATACATATTATCTCAGTGAAACGCTCCTTGCGGAATGTATGTATATAAAGGAGGCTAAGTTAGAGGCCGTGTATTTCCATGAAGTTGAGACTACTTAATGTGTTATGTTGATACTCCAAGTCTTACCTATTGAGGGTTCCCCAACCATTGCTTGTCAGGAGAAGTCAAAGTTGACTCCCATGGCACCTCCTGTGCTTGTTACCATTCCAAAGCCTGCTCCTGCGGGGCGATCCAAAATAGACTCCACTCTGCTACATGAGATTGGTAAGAGTGCACTATGGATAACAGGGTTAAGCTCTCTTCTGTCACCTGCCCCCAAGTCCGCCCTGTGAAATCAGTTAAGGCTTTGCCTCACCCCATGCTCTCCCCTAAGGCTTACTACAGTGGCTCCACCATCACGTCCCTCCAAGCTGCAGTCTATAACATCCAGGTGCTGATAAAAGTCAGTGAAGCTAAGACGCTTCCTCTAAAAGCTAAAAGGGTAGTTGAGTGCCAAAAGGATATCCCCTGCGACAAGGGAAGGTCTGTCTCTCACCCCCCTCCCATTGAACCTCTTATGTGCACTTATAACCCTATAATGATGAATCTGAAGGGGGTTGTGAGGATCTAGACATTATGTCTTAGGAGCCCCAGTTGAAGTGGAAATACAGATTGGTTGAGCCCTGAAGGGCCTATAAGGACATGATACCCAGCGAGCCTATCTCCATCAAGTGCTGAGGTGTTCTGAGGTTATTGATACTTCCAGTGATGCTGACCAGTTCATTGCCTCGCTGCTCCAATCTACTCAACATGTTCATATACTACAATCTATTTAGGTTAAATATCCTGAGACCGCTCAAAGTCTTTTTCCACTCTCTGTCTTAAGGAGGTTCTATATCTTTTCTCTAACCTTAGTGGGACTGTAACCAGATTGGGGGTTGTCATCAAAAGAGTATGGGCCCTAGCTATCCTTGAACTGGATTCCCAATGAACATTATTTCTTCAAAATTTAATATGAAGATTAAGCTGTCCCCCAACTTAGAATACTCCTAAGAGCTTAAAACTGCCAGTCCTAATAACACTTTATGCTATTGAGGCATACTCCTCTTTTCCCCATCAGATTTGGGAAGCTTGTCCTGTCGGCCCTTTTACTGTGGCTTTGATTAAAACACTTATAGGATCTCATTGGTTCCAATCTATGATTGAGTATAATGGGATCATAAACCTTAAACAATGATATCCCTCCATGCTTAACTATGAAGTTCCCATTGTTCTTCAATAAGAATCTATTAAAAAAGAATACGCTTGCTCAATTGAGTACCCTTTCTCCAAATTATCCTTGCACTATATGACAGCGGGGTAAAATACAAATAAGTTGCCTAAATCAGTGGACGCTCTAAAGAGCATTCCTTTTTTATGCGTCAGAAGAGGTATTAGTTAAGGCTGAAGAACAAAGGTTGATTGACACCAAGATTACCTTTAAAACCCCCAGAACTGTTTATTGCAAATAACAAGCATTAAAGGAATAAGTCCTTTAGAACCTCAAGTGTTGCCAGGCATACTGGACCCAGCCTACCAGCAACCTATCTATATCCTACTGAGGATTTAAACAAGTAAAGACTTGAATTTAAAGAATCAGGAGGTTGAAAACGCCAGCTGATCCCAATCAAAGATATAATTAAATTTTATTATATTGGGTCTATGTTGGGTATGGGTGTTGGAATCCTAGCGATTTTTATGTTACTGGTGCTAGGTGCACTGGATTTCAACATTACATCAGTCGCAGGAGTATTAAATTTTGAGGTAGCTTTTTAAAATTAATTTATAGGTTTATACATCACATGAAGATTTTGGTTTTCTATATGGATTTATCAATGGTAAAACTTAGGGATCAGAAAATTAAGAACTCTTATTGCATTCATCTCACTTGGTATTTACACTGATTTTAGCTTAGTAGAGGAAAGAAATAGAATCTGAATTAGGCAGAGGGCATCCCAATGTGGCTTAATGAAGATTTATCCTATCATCACTCTTGAAAACCTTATCACCTTGATAAGCTTAGAATTTAGATGTAAGTTTGACTTTTGATATGACATAATAATGGGGGATCATTTTGATATAATCCTGCCAATCTGACACTTGGCACCTATGAGTAGCTTGCTTATATACCGAAGTTCCTGAGTGGTGATTGTAGGGTAAATTATATTCACTCCCCTGAACCCCCTTCAAGTCTATGAAAGGGAAAGTAGAACAATTGCTCTGATTAGTTTAATCCACCACTAACTAGTTACTACCTTATAGTAAAAGTTTGAGGAGTCGACACTGAGATATTCTTATTATCTAGTCAAACTACTGATTGTCTGACATTAACCACTTCAAGAAAGTTGGGGGGCGAATAGGGCCATAAAGAACTTTCCATGTACTCAGCTGATAGTTACATCAGAAGAAAGAGTCTTTATGGAATAATCATCCCCTCTCTTGTAGGTGGCTACAAAGGGTCCTCCCCAGATGGACCCAAGCTTCTCGCTTCTGGGGGTGATTCAGTTATGGTAATACAACACTAAATTTAAGATATGAAAGAGGCTAAGGGTGTATGAGCTAATTTGCAGCTTGACCCTCTATGGTTACAGTTTTCGCTAGGTTAGTCATAGCATCAGATTGTCTGTGAATAATATGCTGGGCAACTTCCTCATGGCCCTGTCAGGATCATCAGTCCCTTCAGTTAAGGCATCTTTAGCTAAGAATGCAGGTATCAGGTTCTCAACCATAATGAAACGCGGAAGGGGGACATCCTAAGGATTTTGTGATAACTTATCTGGTATGCCATCAGAGCACTGGGCAAGAACTGGTCCCAGTGTAGAGGGTCTGATGTGGGCAATATCCGTGGGATAACTATCAAGGTTCCATTGGCGCGTTCTATTGTAACATTTTAGAAGGATTATAGGGGTTAAAAAGAATTATTAAGCCCACATGGAGGTAGCCAGGACCTTGACCACTCTGGTGGTAAAATTCTTACCATTGTCGCATAGGAGAGCCTGAGGCCAACCATGGCGGGTGAAGATTGATTGATGGAGGAAAGTGGTTTAGCTTTGGCAGTTTGGTCAGAGAGAACCACTGCTTTATTCCATTTTGTGAATTGGTCAATACCTACCAGTATGTAATGATTCCCACTGCTAGTCTGGGGTAGGTACCTACCGCGTTTAAACCAATCATGTGAAGAGGTTGCTGAGAGGTGATAGGCTGATACTGGTATTTGGTTTTAGTTGTAATTGTTTTTTAGAGATTAAACATGCATTCAAGGCTTCAATGATGGATTTCATGATGCCCTCCCAATAGCATTAGTCTTTGAGCCAATCATAGGTTTTCCTCGCGCCACCGTGCCCAAGGATAGAGTGGCCTCCATGATGGCGGGTAATTGTTCGTAGGGTTGAAGATAAGGCAGCCAGTTGCCCCCTACCTTTTTATACAATTTCCCACTCTCCACCTTAGTATTGCTGGAGTGTCTGTCTAACACTTTCTTGACAGGGTCATCTTCATTGTTCCAAGTGTCAGGAGCCATAAAGAGGTCAAGCAGCCGCTCAGCTTCACTATTATCTAGATTCAGAACAGATATGTGGGTAAACTCATCAACATTCATATGACGGATTCCAGCCCAGTGTTTGATCTTAATATCATAGCGTTAGAGCTTTAAAGCCCAATGAGCCAGTCGCCTAGTAGGATCCTACATATTTTGGATCCATTTCAGGGAGGTATGGTTAGTAACCATGGTGAAAGTGGTTCCATAAAGGATTGGGCGGTAGTGTTTCACAGCTAGTCAGACATCTAGACACTCTTCTCAGTGACGTTGAAGTTGCATTTAGCCTTGGACAGAATTCTTTCTAACAGACACGGGATGATACTGGCTGTTTTCATCCAATAGGGCCAGGATAGCTCTGATGGCATAGTCAGAGGCTTTGGTAAACAGAAGTAAAATTTTACCATATTCAGGTTGGTGAAGGATGAGGCTTTGTTGACGCAACTTTTAAAAGTTTCAAATTCATTTTTTGTTTCACACCCCAAGAGAAAGGAGTGTTTTTTGCCAATAGCTGAATGAGGGTACACTGAGCTGAGCGAACTTAGGAATGAAATGATGGTACTATCTCATCATACTGAGAAAGACCTGGATATCTCGTAGATTTTGGGGCTGAGGAATTTTGGATATGGCTTCCACTTTGTCTTGTAAGGGTTAAATTGCCTCTTGTAAGTTGGCATGTCCAAGGAAATATAGACTTTTTTGGAAAAAAGTGCACTTTGAAGGCTTAGCTTAATGTTAGAGGCGCGCAGGAATTGGAAATCTTCCTTTAAATGAGTAAGATGCTCATTGAAAGTTTTAGAAAAACCATTATATCATCAAGATAGAATATAACGCAACTCAGCTTGAGATCCCGTAGGATATGATCCATTGCACGTTGGAATGAGGCTGGTGCATTGTACAACCCTTGGGGTAACTGGGTAGGATGGAATAGGCCTTCATTGCAGATAAGAGCACATATCTCTTGATTTTGAGGGGAAAGGTCCATCTTCCATTTATTCATTAGCCAAATCCATAGCGGAGAAGCATTTGGAACCAGAGAGTTGGGCACAAGCATCATCAATGCGAGGGATGGGATAGCTGTCTTTTTTAGGGAAGTTTTTGGTTTATGGTAGTCCATAACTACTTGATAACCTCCGTTTTTCTTTTTTATGAGTAGCAAGGGAGACGCCCAAAGGCTTTGGGAAGGTACTAGTAACCCAGCGTCTAGAAATTGCTTGAGCTCTATTTTCGATTGTTGCTCCTTGACCTTTGAGTTGTTGTAGGGTTTAGATCTAATGTGACTGGAATCACAAATGTCAATTGTGCGTCTCCAATCCTTCATATGTACATAATTATGATCAGACTTGGAGAAGATAACACTATAGGCATCCCTTAAGGAATCTACTTCTTCAAGCTCATATGATATTAGTTCATCTGAGATATGAACATTGAGAAAAGCATATAACAGTTTTTCAGTAGGTAGGCCCATCTTTAACATAGACCTGATACAGTGAACTTTAGTGTTATCATCAAGTAGAATGAGCAAACCTTTTCTATCTACTGGTGTTTTTTTCACAATCATGTCCTTCTTGGTGAGGTTTCCCAAAGTATATTGATAGATTGCTGGCAAGCAGGATCTGTATTCCAGGCAGTACTTGGGGCTTTAGATGACTTACTACATCAATACTTGTTAGGTAAAGTAACCTATCCGGGGGATTTGTAAAGCAATCTTGGGGTCAAACACCCATTGCTCCCCAGCCCTAACTACTATCTCCTCTGAGGTGTAAAGTGGTATGCCTTCTGCGGCGTCCAAAGATTCTAGCAGCAGTTTTGTATGGCGCCCATATATGATGTAGCGCAACGATAGTTCAGAAGAAGGATATTCAAACAGGAAAGAGTACTTTTTTGAAGGGCTCTTTATTGGTTAGCACCAGAGGTACCTAATAGTTGAGCAGGGAGGGGTATTTTCTGATTCAGGTTGATAGTTATGTTGTATTTGATGAGGAACTGGGTACCAATAAACATGTCATAATAGTTGCTCTCCAAAGCCACAGCAGTGGTCGACAATATAAGCTTTCCAAATCAGAGGGGTAAGAAGCAGTAGGCCTAAATAGCGCGAGTGCTGGAAGGACCTGCCATCCCATACTCTTGGGAATAGTCCAGGTCAGGTGACAATTTGATCTTCCTAATGAGTTTAGAAAAATTACATTGATTTAAAGCCAGTGACCAGGGTGGCCATGACCTAAATCTTGTTGATTACTACTTCCACCTGGGAAACCGCCCCACCAAAACTGAGGGGGAAGAGCTAAAGCCTCCTTAAGACGGAAAGTAGAGGCAAGTTTTTTAGCGGTCTTGGGTATCTATCTTTAATGAATTGAAGAGTATGAACTTGCAAGATAGTGCGGATCATCAAAGCAATGAGCTGGTCAGAATCACTAGCAGTGTCAATAACCTTGAGGCACCTCAGAACTTGGCTCAGATAGGTGACATTGAGTATCACGGCCTTGTCTACTCCTTCAGGGTTTAGCCAGTATGGTATTTCTACTTCGCTGGGGCTCCAAGGACATAGTCCCCCACGTCCTTATAACCCCTTCAGATTATTCATCTGAGGGGTTGTCTATCAAGTCAGCGGAAAGATAGGAGGCGAGTTAGGGTTAAGCAATCCAGGTGGTGGGCTATCTTCCTACCGGATTCTTTTACAACGGGCCCTTCCATGTTGCATGAGTTACTGTTAGGGCGCGCAACTACCAGTTTGGCTGGGTATGAGGCACTGAAGTTTCAATAAGCTTGTGCAAGAGCACTTGGTTGGCTGGTTTGGGAGTTTCAGACCTTCAATATGAAATAGTTCTGTTTGAGTAGTGCTGAAGGAGCAGGTTTAAATGGGCGAACGGGCACAGGAGGGCACGTGGAGGTCGCCAGAGCCCCCATCCACTGGCCTATGGGTAAAAAATCGTCAATTCTAAGACTTGAGGTTTCACCACAACTCCTGAAGTAGTCTCAACCATATGAAAATCTACATCTAATAAAGACTTTTTTATGCCATAGACGGTCTGGAAGTTGCGTTTCAAAGTGATTATATACCTGGCTAAGGAATTGTGAGAAGCTGACCCAGTTAGCATGGTAGAGACGGCGTCATCAAGAGTGAACTTGTGATATGTCAGCAATGACTGAGCAGAAAGGTAGAGCCAATCAGGGAAGGCAGTGTTCTGTTCTCCTTCATACATGCTGAGGAGCATAAAGGCCTGTTTTCCCTGCTTAAAGTCTGCTTTGAGCCAAATTCAGCAATCAGCGCGCCCTTAACCTCTCTCCATGTACTAAGAGTGTCCATATGGGGGACCATCACCTCTTGGGCCATGTGGCTCAGGCGAGGATAAATGTGCTTGATTTTTTGTTGGACAGTTGCACCCTTCATGGCAGATTCATAAACATATAAAAATGATGCAATGCTACCCTCCTCAGGGGTGATTTTGATTCTAAAGGGGGGTTTAAAAGGGACATCAAGATGGCCTTATGATAAAAAGAAGGGGGACGCTGTTTAAGTTTTTTAAGGCAGGACAGCGCACTAGCTAGTTGCAGCTTAAGAGCAACTATCCTTGTTTCATTATCAGTGGAAGGGGGAAGAGGAGTACTCTCTTGAACGCCCTCCAATTTTATGTAAGGTTGTGGTGTAAAGGTGTCTCTGTAGTGAGCACAACTTATTGGAATCCTGGCTATTTTTATTCCTGATGGTGCTAGTTACAAAAGATTTCAACATTACAGCAGTCGCAGGAGAATTAAATCTTGAGGTAGCTGTTTGAAATTAATTAAGAGGTTTATACATCACATGAAAATTTTGGTTTTCTATATGGAATTATTAATAGTAAAACTTAGGGATCAGAAATAAAGAATCTTTATTACATTCATCTCATTTAGTATTTACATTAATTTAAAGCTTAGTAGAGGGAGGCAATGGAATCTGAATTAGGCAGATGGCATCCCAATGAGATTAAATGATGATTTACCCTATCACAGTTCTTGAAGACTTTATCACCTTGATAAGCTTAGAATTTAGATGTAGTTTAACTTTTGGAATGACATAATCATGGGGGATCACTTAACATAGTCCCACCAATACGCTATCTGGCACCTATGAGTAGCCCACCCAAATAGTGAAGTTCCTAAGTGGTGATTGTAAGGTAAATTATAATCACTCCCCTGAACCCCCTTCAAGTCTATTAAATGGGGGTAGAGCCATTACTCTTATTAGTTGAATTTCACCATAAGCTTGTCCCCAATTTTATATTAAAAACTTGAGGAGTCAACACTTGTCAGGCAAAAAGCAAGTAAGAATTAGACTGGCCTGCCAGTCTAGGTGCCAAAGCACCTGAATGGCAAACCAGAATTCCAAAGGCACTGCTGGTATGACGGATATGAAACTGGAAAGGAGTTTCACCAATAACTGCTGGTGAGACAGGATCTCATACAGGCACAAAATAAAATACCAGATAACTATGGCCATTAACCACGAGGGATGTGTGAGTGTCAGTGGAAAAGGCGGTTTATTTTTCAACATAAAAAACTAAATTTTGGGGAAGGTTTTTAATGGAAAATTTTAAGGAAGAAAAATCAACCAACAGTTTTCTCAATGCGATGTGACTGATTAAATAGTGGTCAATTGGAGATGAAACAAGCTGGTATCAGGTCTCTCAAGTTTGACCTAACTGGCAAATTATTTGGAAATGGGGACAGATAAGCTCACTGGGAACTGACATTGAAGGAGTCAGCAGCAGGCCAAGTTGATGTCAGTTCAACATCGAATGCCTGAATTGAGACCTTGATTGCATTTCTGGCAGTTGCATGATGACATCTATTCTGATGAGCAATGGGAATCCCCCAAGGCCACCCCATGTAGGGGCAGTCCCAATTGGTTGGGAACAGATTTGGGATGCCTAACCAAATTATTTAAAAAAAAAACCCCCCCCAAAAAAAGGGGGGGGGTTTTTTTTTTAAATTAAAAAGGGGCCTAAAAATTTTTGGCTTTTAAAAAAGGGGGCCCCCGGGGGGGGGGGGGGGGGGGGGAAAGGGGAACCCCAAAATTTGGGGGAAAAAATTTTTTCCCCCCTTTTTTCCCCCCCCCTTTTTTTTTTTTTTCCCTTTGGGGGGGCCGTTTTAAAATTTTTTTTTTAAAAATTTCCCCGGCCCCAAAGGGGGGGGTTTGGGGGGGGGGGAAAACCGGGGGGCCCAAATTTAAAACTTTTTCCCAAGCCCCCCTTTTTTCCCCCCCCCCCCGGGTTTTTTTTTTCCCTTTTTTTTTTTTTTTTTCTTTGGTTTTTTTTTTTTTTTTTTTTCCCCCTTTTTTTTTTGGGGAAAAAAGGGGGTGTTTTCCCAGCGGGGATGATCCCCTTGAACGGGGACAACAGAGACACATGGAAGATGGGATGCTGTTTCCAATGAGCTGGCAGTTTCATTTTAAAAGCGCCATTACCCAAGTCTTCCTCCACCAGAGGGGAACCCAAATGTTTGCTTGCAAACTTTTGGGATGGTACCAGCATCCGCAGATGGCGAGTTTCCAACATGACATGAGAGCCCACTGCGATATTGTGACCTGGAAGCTGTTTGCAATCTTCGAACCATTTATAATCATTGATAGCCTTTGTGAGGTGTTCCCGCACTAAGGACTGGGTTGACCAGATATGCTCAACGTGATCTGCAGCAGCAGGAACCTCTGGGCGTATACAAGAACCAACCAAAAAAGAGGGGTTATAACCTAATATTGCTTTATAGGGAGAAAACCCCGTAGAGGCGTGGGTACCATTGTTATAGGCGAATTGGCCAAGAGGGAGGTCATTGGCCCAAGTATCCTGGGCGGCTGAAGCATAACAGCGCAAATACTGTTCCAAAATTTGGTTAACCCGCTTGTTCTGTCCGTTGGACTGGGAGTGGTAAGTGGTGGAATTACAGGGGGTGATATCTAGGATGGATAAAAGCTCATTCCAAAATCGCGCTGTAAATGGGGGTCCACAGTCACTGATGATCTCCTGTGGGAGACCAAAGATTGAGAACACATGGCGTACAAAGAGCTGAGCGGTCACTTCAGATGTTATCGTGGAAGTACAGGGAATAAAAAGGAAAATTTGGTATAATGATCAACCACCACAATCACTGCTGTAAACCCATTGGAACAGGGGAGTTTAACAATAAAATCCACAGATACCAATGTCCATGGACCCTCCGCCTGTTGTAAATGGTGCAAAAGTCCCTTCCTTCCTGAGTGGTCCAACTTTGCCTGAGCACAGGTAACGCAATTGGCAATCCAAACTGGCACTTCCTTAGTTAAGCCCGCCCAGTTATAGGTTTGCTTTATCAATTCAATTCATTTTTTGTTGCCCGTATGACCAATCGAGGGAGGGTCATGAAGCGCAAAATAACTCAGCTTGGAAAAGAGGAGGAACCCCAAATTCGCGACCTAAAGTAGATGAGTCCCTTCACCAAGGAGTATAGAGAGTGCTTATGGTTATGAAGGGTCAATTGCTTATGTAACTCCACCCCTTCAGGGCAGGTCATTTGGCTGGCTAAGACCTGAGCAACAAGCAGAGCATTGGGGCAAGGGTGTTGGAAGAGATGATGGGGAAAAAATTGACGAAATTTGGGCAGCAGGAATCACAGTAATGAGGTTTGCTTCTTCCAAATCCGTGGGACAATGGGTGGGTTTCAGCCAAGAAAATTGGGAAGTACGTTGAGTGCACCTTTTACAAATTTGTATTTAAATTGAAACTACACAAGTCCTGATAGGTTTGGGATTGTCGATGCACAAATTTTTGAGGTTTATGGAAATACAAGAGAGCTTGGTGGCCTGTGCAAACAGTTAACTCATGCTGGGAACCCTGTAACAGGTACTGCCAATGAGTCAATGCCCATGCTACGACTGCTAACTCTTTATCATAAATGGCCCAGGATTGCTCCATAGACATAAACTTCCAGGAAAAATAAGCAGCCAGATGTTCCAAGCCCTCATGCTCTTGAAGTAGCACTGCTCCTACTGCCACCGAGGAGGCATCACATGTGATGATATATGGTTTTGCAGGATCTGCGTGTTTCAGGACGGGATGGAATAAAAACACTTCCTTGATCAATTTGAACGTCTTCTGGCATTCAGGCGTCCAATGGAATAGAAAGTTCTTTCCAGTGAGGGGGTGGAGCAGGGCTGCCAACTGGGAAAGGGCTGGGGAAAATTTCTTAAGGAAAATAATTCTTCCCAAGAAACTCCATAATTATTTCTGGGTTGTCAGGGTAGGCCATTCCTGAATAGCATCCAACTTATTAGGGGGAATCACGTAAACATCCTTAAGGATGAGGTTCCTGAGAAAGGTAACTTCCTCCTTATAAAACTCGCATTTGGAAGGCTTAACAAACAAGCCCACCTTATGAAAAGCAGTTATGACTGCTTCCAAGTCAATAGCATGTTGTTCTTGAGTCAGGGAGTAAACCAGAATATCATCAATATAAGTGACCGCGTAAGTAAACTGGAGGTCACCCAGTACATTGTCGATCATATGTTGGAACATAGCAGGGGCATTTTTCAGACCAAAGGGCATAACACGGAATTGGAAAATGCCTCGCTTCATCTGGATCACTGTTAACCATTCTTGCCCTTCCACTATCTGAATCTGGTTAAAGGCGTTGACGAGATCCAGCTTAGAGAACACCCAAGATTTGGCAATTGCTTGGCTTATCATCTGCTCTAAAGGCAGGGGGTAGGGATCATGAACTGTGACTTTGTTTAAATGTCTGTAATCCACGCAGGGACAGAGGGAACCATTGGCTTTTTTAGCAAAGATGATGGGAGATGCGACTGGCAATGTCTCCTTAAACAACCACTCTTTTTCAGCATATCGTCCAACCAAGTGTTGAGTGCTTCCTCCTCCTCTGCTGTGTGGGGATACAACGGGCAGTTGATATTCACCAACTGTACCATTGTACGGAATCCACAGTCAAATTGGGTGTGGAGGGAAGACAGTCCGCCTTATCTTAATTTAAAATACTCCAGTAGCACATCAATTCTTTGAGAAAGTCAGATGGGAGGCCCAAGGGGGAAACGAGGAAAGTTATGGAACTATGACCTTGGGCTTTCTTGAGAGTATTAATTAAAGGTAATTCTCCCTCAGTTTGATCATTGGCAAAAGACAACGTATTTGACTATAGATGAATCTTAGCATGTTGCTGACGCCACCAACCAAC
>JAKSZP010006270.1:0-15161 GCA_022478985.1 Massospora cicadina | reverse complement strand
TTTTGTCGAGCGGTTGGTGGGTTTGTGTTGATTAATAAGCTTAACGGTTTAAATAAAGTTAGTGATTGGTTGATTTAATAAAGTTGATTGGTTTTGGTAAGTAGTTGTTTTTTGGTTGTTTCGATACATTTAGTTGTGGTTTACGAAGTGGTTGGTGATTGGTTGATTTTTAATCTAATGGTTTTAGCTAAGTGGTTTAGTGGCTTAGTTAATTCGATAGGTTTAATTGGGTATGGCTGAATGGTTGATAATTTATATTGATTCAGTATAATTTGATTACTTAATTTTATCGATAACCATCTACAAATATAAAAAATATAAGATTATCAGATGAACTTTAAGCCCACAAACAAATCTGTTAAACTGGGTATCAACAAGAATTAATCTTAAATTTTATTTACGAAAGAATCAGTATGTTAATTTGTTTATATAGATGCATTATCTCGAGCAAATAACCAAAAATCACCAAACTTGGCACAAGTATTTATAAAATTTGGGAACGGAATGCTAATATGTAATTGTTTAATATAATCATATAAATTTAAACATCAGTTCTATATAAGATCTAGAACGTATATTTCTAATGATAATTATATAGCAATTTGGCTGTGTATTTTCATATTCATTTAATTCAATAGTTTCATAGGCTTTAATACTTGGTAGTTTTTGGCTGTTTTGTAAGTTCAATAATTGGTTTTTGCTGAGTGGTGGTTTTTTTGGTTGATTCGATAGGCTCAATAGTTTCAGATAAGAGATTGATGGTTTTCTAGTACTAAAAAAAAGAGATTGATGGTTTAAGTAATTTGGCAAACTTAATTGATTTTAGCTAAGTGGTTGGAGGTTGGAATTTTTGATAAGTTTAATGGTTCTAACTTATTGATAGCTATCTACCAATATAAAAGCTAAAATAATTTAGAATCTGATTGATTTGATAAGTTTATTTTATTTGGCCGAGTGGTTGATGGTCTTTGGTCGAATCGATAGGATACGCTTTAGCTCTTGGGGTGATTAGTTATTGGTTAATTTGATAAGTTCAGCTAGTTTTAGCTGAGTGGTTAATGGTTTTGGTTGCTTCGATTGAGCAATTAGATATAGCCGAGTAGTTATTGCTTAACTATATATAAAATCTAAATTAATCAATTCGAATCACCTGAAATTCTAGACACCGTAGCGAAGCACAGATAACTCCGCTAGTTTTTATACATATAGATGATGCGAGGGTGGTGGTGGTTAGCCTGGCAGGGTAATTCCTGATTCCACCCTAGTGCAGGTTTTGTTCAATACAAGTTCGAAACCTGTACTGGCTAGAAAAATTCTTGGTGTGGTATATTTGTCCCAGGGTCGACCCACCTCGAATACTTTAAAATATACAATACGCTTTTCTTTTGCATATTCTGTATCAATTATGTAAAATTAGTCTTTATAATTTTAGCACATTTTATAATGATGGCGGCACCTATTAAACAGTTTACTAAATGAAAAGCTGGCACCATATGCCTCCTTTTATTAGTTAACCATTTTTTGTATTAATAAGTCAACGCCGTTTGCAAAAAGCAGAATCTATACTTGATATTAATTTACAAATCAGGCTTCAGTTTTGGCGTACCAATTTCAAATTGAACCGTACTTTGAAGCTTTATAGACAGGTTTTTTTAACAAGCTGCTTAATTTTATAGCTGAACGCAAACAATTAATATAACTTGCAAACTATAAGCTAGCATTTGTTAATCTATTAGACCACGTTAGATTCTACTAATTTAATTAAAATATCAATTGCTTTTGGCAATTATCTGCCTATAGATTTAATATACTGGGACGGTAAAACCTTAAAAAAGTAATTTTGTGAATACTAATTAGCTGTATAACCAAATACAGTAGCTGTATTACTAAATATGTTGTACTTTTACTAAAAATATCATAAATTTACTTTTACAAGTTGGGAATAAGAGTTATTTAGCAGGAGTCAAGGGCGAATCTCCGGATCCAAAAGTTGTCCACGTAGAAATTTTGTCAGTCTTTTCGAGAGCTGCCCAACTTATGCCATTTCCTAAATAACTTTAAGAATGTAAAGTACCTTTTACACTTACCCTTTTTAAGCGAGACTTCAACCTTTGAAGACAATATCTCAAATTTACAGTCATCAGGGGTAATGATCTTATAAAAAATTAACAAGAATACATAAACTAATTACCTGAGAAAGATCAAAAGTTCTCTGAAAGATTTTGTTTTCCATGAATGGAATACTAACTGAGAGCTAAACAGCAAAGCCTTAAATACATATTCATTTCAGAAATGCAAATAGCTTACCTGATTACTAGTGAAATTAAAGCGTGAACTTGCTTTATCTACTTTTTTGACAAAGATAGACAATATTACGTGAGTTTGAGATTGGTACCAATCAAAGCGACAATCAGTGGCTTCTTTTACAAGCGACTAGGACAATAATTTTAGTTTCTGCTATTTAAAGTAAAAAATGAAGTCAATACTGAAAACAATAGATAGAGATAAAACGTTTAAAGTAAAAAGTATGAAGACCATACAATCAGCAACCTACCTTATCTGAAACTTTCTCGGCAAAAACGTGTCTGGCATTTTTACACCCTTTTATTTTCATGAATTCATCAAACTCAAGAACTCTTCTCTTGCAACAAGTCCAGCCCTTCGAGCCTTCATGAAATATGGGGACGCCAGGATGAAAATAGCATGTGCTTTCTGTCCCTTCGCTTCTAGAAACTTGATCGCTGACAAATTTATAATTGCACCCTCGTCGTTTACACAGAGAACCAAGGGAGATGAATACAGAAGTATCATCAACCTTAGCTATTTCATCAGCTTCTTCTTCCTCTTTCTTTTTCCTTTTTTCTTCCTCGGTAATAATCTTTGGGGCAGTAAAAGAAGGCAAGGCATCCCCAACTGATTTCATTTGATAAGTTTCTACTTCATCGGAGCTGGATTTTAAGGGTTTAATTTCTTTAGACTTAGGCTTAGGTGCTTTTTCTTCTGGCTTGACATCTGAATGAGAGCCTGTAGTGCAACCTGGTATTTTAAGAAATTCTTCAAAATCAGCTACCCTCTTTGTGCAACAGTCCCAGCCTTTTAGTCCTTCATGGAACACAGGAGCGCCCGGGTGAAAGATGCAGGCTTGAGGGCCGTTGTTGTCAGTATCAAATTGTTTCCCGCAACCTTTTCTCGCGCAGATCATGAATTGACGTTAAGGAAATCAAACGAACTCTGAAACTTTTTTGTAAAAATCGCAGCAGCGATTGTATCTTATTTATATAAATAGTTATATCTCGTAATCTTTACCTATGATTATGGAATAACCAGAATCTTCTGTATTATTCTAGATGAAGCTCGAGCTGCACCAGTTTACTCGGAATAATTCGAAGCGGTTTCATGAATTTTCGGCTGAAATGTAAAATGATATACTGTATGGTTTTATGTAAACTCGAAGTGAGCAATATGATTCAAATAGTAACGTTTTCGATGTGAACTGTTTCAATATTGTAAATTATATTCCACTTATATAATATCACCGTTTATCTCACTTTCCTGAAAACTGCTATTACACTGTTCTAAACTCAAACTCTTTCCGAGTCACATAGCTAATCCCTATTTATTTTGATGTGAAATAAACGAATATGATATCTTTCTTTCGCTTCAATACCTAAATTGAAGCAAAATTTGGATTTTTTTAAAAAAACAAAAAAATGACTGCTCAATTGAGCCCAAACCTACCAATGTCGATGCAATCAACACCTGCTGCCTCAGCTTGTGGTGGTGCACCACCATCTGGCATCTTTCAGCCACTGCTGAAGTGCACCTGGGCTGGCTCTGCTAGCCCTCCCAATGCTACCAGGTGTTATATCCCCCCTCGGGACTTGGCCCACCACCTTGCAAGCTCTCAGGCAGTGCTCTGGAGCCCTTTGGTGCTCCCACAGAGCAATTTGCATTTTGGCCTCTGGGTTGAATATAGGAATCTTTTCCTATACACAAGTGCAGCCATCATCAAGATGGCCACAGCAGTTTTCAAACCTGCCAGCTTTATCAACTTCTACCCCTTTAAGGGGTACTTCAACCTCAGCTTCCACTCAGAAGCTGATGCTGTAGCAGTATCTAAGCTGCCATTAATTTTTAAAAAATTCTGCTCCCTATTATTTATACTCAGCTCCTGGATGAGGCTAATTTGGTGGTCCAGTTTACTGGGTTACCCTCTTTCCTTTCCCCCAAATGCCTCCGCTATGAGCTTATGGAGGGTTTAGCCATTTATGGTGTAGACCCCATATTACAGTTTGTGGTGCCCCATAGGGCAGATCATCTGGCAGGCCCTCACACCTTCACGATGATCCACTCATTTAATTACAATACCCATCTCATGATTCCCCCTGCACCATGATCAGGTCTGCCCCTGATCATCCTTTTTAGGTACACATTGAAAACAGCTGCACCATCTGCCCCTTGTGCTTCAAGCTTGACCACTCAAAGTATAAGTGTCCCACAGTTTCTGCCTCCACTGCTTCCGTCACCCCTCCTTCCAGTGCCACCCTGGTGGCTGCCTCACCCTAATTTTTCAAATGGGGTATGATCCTCCTGCCCCCTCCCTCAGATAATTCTAGCACTGCTTCAAAAGCAGCAGCCAATCAAAATTTAAATTTTTTAAAAATTTGAATAATTCAGCCAGGTTATGGAATCCTGAGTCGATGGCTGAAACAGTTTCAGCTGAGATACTGTATTTGACTGTTTGTAGCTAATCAGGTTTCACCACCATCCCAACTCCTGTAGCTGGGCCAGTGCTAGCTGAGCTTAATCTATTTGAATATCTCAATTGGATTGATGATAGCAACTGGCTATATATTGGGAAGCTGGATTTTGCATTGGAAGAGTTTTTTATTGATCCTCCCAATTTGTACCCCTGCCATTTTTGCTCTAAAAGCAGCTTTCCAAATTATAAAAATATCAATCAAATGGCAGTGGAAGCTGCAGCTGACCCTGCCAACACCCTCCTCTGCCAGCATCTCCATGGGGTGATAGAACCCCTAGTTGAGGGTATTCCTATCCCAAATTTACCTTCCAATTTTGATGAGGATGCTAAATATAAAATTGAGGAGCTCACTTTTGGTGCGAGCCATATTTTCATCAATGCAGTGAAAACCTCTCTTTTTGACCCCAACTATCCCCAAACTCAATGGCACATCAAGTAATTTACTTGTGTGCCAGCTCTCATCACTTTTGCTGAGCATCAACTTGCTCAATACATTGAGGTGATGGATACCGCTGGCCTCATTAATGAAGAAAACCCACAACTATACCTCCTTATGCCTCATGTCACTGATGCCCCTACCCCAATGTTGTCTGCCATGGTCTGCCAGCTAAAGTGGGTGCCAGACAAAAGTTTCCCCAAAGCTTCCTCACCATCTGATATAGCTTGCTAGGCTGATAACCTAGAGGCAATATTAAGATTTTTTTAATTTTTGATAATCCCTTTTTTTTGGCCCATTTGCAAATAAAGATGTGTGGTGGCTCCCCTTCTTGGGTTGGGCACCACTAGTGCTAAAAAAGAAATAAATGAATATGATATCTAAAATATTTAAAGTAGTATGAATAGCCTATCTCACTATTATAGTTGAGAACTTCATGATCTATTTTTTCAAGAACTACTTCATGCAACTTTTTGACTTTTGCAGATCACTTATACATACTTCATATACTAACTCCTCTAATTTGAAAGAGTTATATATTTTAGAAGTTAGGATATATTTTTTATTGTATTTTTTATATTTTTTCTTAAATTTTTATGTATTTTGCTACATTTATACAAGCTACCATTACATTCTAGAGGTATAGTATTATAAGGGCATTACAAATAATCTGTGAAAATTTCAAGTCTATCTCTTGCCATACCAGTTCTCTTGACTGTAACTGGGACTCAAAATGGGCTCAAAGCTGTAAAACTAGTATAGAGGTCAATAAAGACAAAAAGATATGGTGAAATTATCAGGATTTCTGATAACTTAAGTGCTCACATGGTGCCAGCCCAGAATACCAACAATAGGGTAGGTGTAATATGCTTAGTATATCACCCTGCTCAAGAGAAAGGGGGCTAAAGTTCCCCCTAAGTTTACCAGCCTCAACCCTTCTGTGAAGGGATTTAGATGATGATTTAAATTAGATTTGTTATAATAAATTAATTAATATCATTTTACTTATAGTAGTCAAAACATAAGGTTTATTAGAGGAGAGCCTCACACTATTTAAATATCAGGAGAGTATCTATAAATCTCCAGTTCCCAGTGTGGTGATGCACAGAGCACTGTACCAATGCAAGTGAACTAGTAGTCATCATTATAATAAAAATACCCAGCAGAAGGTGCTTGAGCTAAAGAGACTTAGGGCAAGGGTGTTGGGCATAGTAATAGTAATAATAAGTGGAGCATTCTTCAAAACTTGGCTGTTATCTAGAGAGAGGTTCATAACTAAGTTTGGTACAGGGGTAGAGTGCACTGGTGACCAGGTTTGGAGGGAATATGGTAGAACCAGCAGTGTATCTGAGGATTTGATACTTTTAAATAAAATAAACTGTATAACATGTCACAAGACCTCCTCAAAGAGATCCATGCACAGGTGCATCCAAGTCAACATATATAAAACAAGAAATGATGATAAGGTTTATTGGGAAGATGACCAACAAGGAACGTTTTTTTTCAAAAAAATCATAATTAAGCTAACTTAGAGGAATTTTGGATTAAGAAATGGGTACCAAGCCTTGGTGCACCAATAGGTATATAGTTCCATCCAAAAGGGGCACATACCTCAAAATTGACTTTACTTGAGTAATCAACTGAAGTTGAACCTGACCTGAGATTGCAATTTTGTAAATAGAACGGGTTTCAAACCCCCATTTACCAATCAACCAAATTAACACATTATCATTTATAATAAAACTTGCCTGTTTTAATGTGTGTGCCAAAACAGTAGGCTGAGCTTTAGGTGCCTCACTTATACTAACCTGGAAGTACCTAGCCTGTACCCAGCGTTGATATAAGGTGTGCTTGAGATCAGGAAGGGCCTAAAGTTTAACTTTCTGGACCTCCTGCTGCCTAGCCTTACCCCTGCTGTTGGTGTCCTCTATAAGGTCATGTAAACATGACATTACCCTCTCCTCTTTTTTGGGCTCCACCCCCTACAGGGGCATGCACCAAGGAAAAGTTTTGTGGGCTGGGGCCAACTTCATGCAGCAACAGCTTGGTTGAACTTTAATCCTGCAGCCTCAGGGAAACGCTCATGGAATGCTACAATTAGATCTTGAGCCTGGATGAAATTGCGTGCTGGGACCCAACTGTTCTCTGCTGCATCAAATCCCTTCCAGGATACAAGATACTTGAGTATTCTTCTTACCTGACAAGAGGCTACAATCTCTTCCACTTCCCACTCTAGCACCCCATCCATGAGATAAGCCTCAGGAGTCTCTGGTGGGGGCCTTCAAACAACATCATTTTTACTTCATGGAATACTGAAAAAATGGAAGTACCATTTACCAAATGGTAAAAGCTTAAGAGCATTATAATGTCTTTCAGCTGCCAGCTAAACACAACTTTATTATAGTTACTGACTTACTGATTGTTTCTTTTGCGCAAATATTATCATGTTTTCTATATAACTAATATTTACTATATAACAAATATATTTACTATATAACAAATTATTATCATGTTAATATATTTGCTATATAACAAACATTATCATTTTAAAAATGACAGAGACCAAAGATTTATAGACTGTGGGGAATCAAAAGAGTGGACACAATGATGTCATTATACAGTGTGACAGAAAATGAATTGTTACTGGAAGTTTCAAATGATATCCAGCTAAAAGACATTATCATGTCAAAAAGTATAGTATTCTATTGGCAATCACTTATAGTTTTGGATGAGCAATTTGGGTTTCTTTATTTAATCTGATAGCTTTATAGGGGGTGGAAGGCGAGTTGGTAGGGCGTATGGCTACCAACCTGAAGGTTGCAGGTTCAATTCTCGCCCTTTGCACACAACTGGGGTGCCAGCCAAAGGAAGCTATTGGCGGTTAGTAGGTCTAATAACACAAAAACCTTACCCATGACGTAACCAAAAAAATTTGAGTCTCAATCTGGAGGTGGAAAAACTTTCTTCAACAGAGTTGACCCTGTTCAGGTTTCATGTCATCTCTTTCTTTTGGTAATGCCTGTCCCCTGGTCAGCTTGCCTCAGTTAAAAAAATTTGATAGCTTTATAGGTTTTAATAAGTGGTTTGTAGTTTTTGGTTAATTTAAAAGACCAATAGTGATGATGACATCACAGCATCACGTGTTACCCAAAAGTTTCAAATGATGTCCAGCTACAAGACATTATCATGTCAAAAGTTATTTAATGATGATGTAACAGTGTGATGATGACTAAGCGTGATGATAACAGAATGTGTGAAGTCATGTCCAACTAAAAGACATTATCATGTCAAAATTTGAAACAAGAGAGGAGATCCAACTGGTATGAGGCGTGGCCCACCTTTTTGACAATGCAGTGTGGCCCAATTCTCTTTGGTCCCAGTTTTTTGCATGGTTGCTTGATTAGGATGTTTTTAGCATCCAGCATTATAAGGCCTCCTTTCTTGTATGTGGGTCCAACTCATCTGTTACCATCAGCGACTCCTTGTAAGCCTGCATGGCCATATTTAAATTTGTGTTCACCCCTTGGTGTACTTTCTTGATCATTTTTGCAAAGTCCACCACCGCTTCCACCTTGAATCCACAACTGGGCTCCATGTTGAAGGTGGGATTAAAGCCATAGTTGGAAAAGAAGGGGGAACAATCAATTGATGCATGTTGTGCGTTGTTATAACTGAATTGGGCCATGAGGAGATGTCTACCCAATCTGAATGATCTGTGGTAGTGTAACACTGTAAGAACTGTTTAAGATACTAGTTTACTCATTCCATCTGCCCATATGATTGGATGTGATAGGCAGTTGAATGGCAGGGATAGATTTGCAGAGTTTTACACAACTCTTCCCAAAAGACAGAGGTAAACTGGCTCTAATCACTAATTATTTCTTGAGGGACCATGTGAAGAGTGAAAACATTAGTAACAAAAAGCCTAGCCATTTCAGCCATGATGACTGTGGTTCTGCATGAGATAAAGTGGGTAAACTTTGTAAAACGGTCCACCACCACAATGATAGCATCATAGCCATTAGATACTGGCAATTCCACAATAAAATCAACCAATAGAGAAGTCCAAGGCCCATCAGCCTTTTGAACTGGTACTAACTGCCCCACTGGAGGCTGGTGTCAGACATTCTCCTTCTTGACTTATGAAAAAGAATGTTGGAGGTACGAGTGCCCCCAAATCTGCTACCATAATTGGCCCATAACCTACCCAATCTTCAAATAATATTGTGGTTATCAACAATATGAGTACCAACAGCGAAAAGACCTTGGCGGATTCTTGGTGGAATCCTAACTATCAGGAAAGTATGGTTTATAACAAAAATTGGCTAAATAAGGTAAGAACTGATAATAGGATTGCTCCAACTTCTCAGCTGAATTTGAGGTGTTTGTTACCACATGGGTCTGATCACCTCCGAGGTGAGAAGATTTTACTCAACAATGATAGGGTGCAAATTAACAAATTATTACCACACTTGAGTCTGGCCACCTCCGAGGTGAGAATATTTTACTCACTGGTGATTGGATACAATTTATCAAATTGTTACCACATGGGTCAGTTTTGCCTCAAAATATTTATCTTTGATCTGATAGGCTGAAAGCCTATATTTCCTAATTTGGATGACTCAGCTTTATAATACTTTAGCCCCAAATACCCATGGTCCCAGGATTTGAACTAGTTTAAATAGGAAATGCTAGTATTGAAAAAAGGACCTTTTTGGCTTGCCCCAATTAAACAATAAAATACATAAAAAACTTTAACAAAGCGTTATTTATTACTTTTATTAAAAAGTAAATTTCTCACTTTAACAAAATATTTGTGGCATCCAACAGTGGATCCCACAGCTGGCAATTCAGTTTTATTTGGTTGCAGACTAGTAACTCTTTACAATAACTGCCTACATGAGTGGCTACTACCTTCCAATTGTAAGTGCAGCAGATAAGCTCAAGAGTCTTTACCTTCCCAAGATGACCAACGGCGATTCCATCATGATGGTCCCAGATGATTTCTAGGCAAAGTGGTCCAGCAGAAACACATAGGCGCCCCTGGAACTACACCATCTCATCTTTTACTGGTAAACTCTGGTAATGTCATCCTGATTCAACGCGCTCTTTGTGAGGACCATAGTATACTTAGCCAATAAAGGCTGAGAAATGACTTTTTTTATGAACATACCATATTTCTCCAAATTTTCTAGAGGAGCAAGCGCTGGCCTATTGGCCAAGGAAGAGGAAAGTTGAGACACAAGCTTACCTGGGAAAATCATTAAATAGTTATTATGCACCTCAACCTCCTTAGAATTGAGAGCTAGTGCAGTGTTGCAGCTTAAAGCATCTGCCAACTTATTCTCCTTGTCCTTTGTAAACACATAAGAAAATGAAAATTGGAAAAGGGTCTCATGCCAGCAGGTTTGCCATAAGATTAAGATATGAGGTGCACAGTAGTAAAGTAAGGCACAGTGATCTGCACATATGTGGAAGGGTTGGGATGAGCCATGCAAGTGATGACGCCAATAAAGTTAGCGCCTCAACCATTGCTAATAACTCTTTATCATATACAGCTTAGTTTAACTCTGATAGAAACATCTTCCTAAAAAAATCCCATTGGATGCTCTATTACATCTTTGCCTACTTATAATAGGGCTGCCAATATGGGTAAAGTTGGAGGCATCTAAAGCAACAATAAACTCTTTATTGGGGTCAACATGGCAAAGAATAGAAGTGGACATCAAAGTACACTTTATCGCTTGGAAAGCATCCTTCAAAATGGGGGACCATCAAAGTACTTTTGTCCCACTCTCCTTATATAAAGGCGCTGCAACCTCAATAAGGTTTAGTGTGAAATTATTAGAAAATGTACACGTCCCCAAAAAGCTTCTCAATTTCTTATCTGAAGTTGGAGTGGGCCACTCATGAATCACCTTTCCCTTGTTTGAAGCTATCATGTGCAGCATTCAATAAAAAATAACCTGAATGGTCTTTATTTATAGCAAAAAATGCCAACACATCATAGCCAAACTCTTCTTCAGTGTCTAGCATACCATCAGGATACATTTTTTGCATCAAAGAATGGAGAGGAATATTTGGTCACTCTTAATATTGAGGCCAAATATTCCACCATATTTTCAGCAACTATATAACATTTTTGTATTGTATTTGTAACATCTTCTCAACCTCCTGGGTTCCACAGATCATGGTTGTGGTCAAGAGTGGGTTCTATGGGGTGATCTAATACTGAAATGGGTTCATATCTGGGCCATATGGGAAAAGCCATGGCTCAGTAGTGTATATGGATTAGCATTAAAAAAACGCATTTTGGGCTGCAAATGACCCTAGGCCCATTTCAATAACAGGTTGTATAATGTTATCTAAGGCCAACACCAACAGGCTCTTCGTCAATGACCCCACCTGCACCATCCAAATATGGTGCCAAGAAATAAAAAACGATTTTTTTGGTATTAGGGTTTATAAAATTTAGAGGAAGTTCGGGGAATCATGACTCTTGATTAGAAAAGTCCATATCCACCAGTTATTGGCAAGAAAAGTGAGCACTTTCTGGTCAGAGGTATCAAGGACAATGCTGGAATGCTCTAACCCTCAGCAAAATGCAAAAACAGTGGTGAGCTCCAATGTGAGCCACCAGCTGGCGCACACCATGTGCACTTCACAAAAATCCCACACAAAAAAAATTTGTGCACATAAAGTTAAGAGGTTGATAATATAATGTCAGAAGAGTATCTATAAATCTCCAGTTCCCATCGTGGTGATGCACAGAGCACTGTTCCAATTCAAGGGAACTAGTAGTCATCATTATAATAAAAATAGCCTAGCAGAAGGTGATTGAGCTAAAGAGACTTATGGCGAGTGTGTTGAGTATAGTAATACTAATAATAAGTGGAGCATTCCTCAAAACTTGGCTGTGACCCAGAGGGAAGTTCATAGCTAAGTTTGGTACAGGGGTAGAGTGCACTGGTGATCAGGTTTGGAGTGAACCTGGTAGAACCAGCAATGTACCTGAGGCTTTGATAATTCTAAACAAAATAAACTTGCTAACACATTGCAATATCTCCTCAAAGAGGTCTGTGCACAGGTGCACCCAAGTCAACATATATAAAAAATGAAACTAATGATAGGGTTTATTGGAAAAATGACCAACGAGAAACGTTGGTCTCAAGCAATAATAATTAATCCAACTCAGGGGAATTTTGGATTAAGAAATGGGTACCAAGACTTGGTGCACCAATAGGTATATAGTTCCATCCAAAAGGGTCACATACCTCAAATTGACTTTATTTGAGTAATCAACTGAAGTTGAACCTGACCTGAGCTTGCAATTTGTAGATAGAACGGGTTTCAAACCCCATTCACCACTCAACCAAATCAATCCATTATCATTTTATAAAAAAACTCATCCATTTTAATGCATGCGCCAAATCAGGGGGCTGGGCTTTAGGCACCTCACTTATACCAACCTGGACGTACCTAGCCTGTACTCAGCGTTGATCCAAGGTGTGATTGAGATTGGGGAGGGCCTGAAGTTTAGCCTTCTGACCTCCTGCCACCCAGCCTTGTCCCTGCTGTTGGTGCCCTCTATAAGGTCATGTAAACATGACATTAAAGTGATAAGGCTAATAGTTGGAAGTGAGAGAATTCATTAAAAAAGTAAAAAATAATCAAGGTAGGTTGATCTTGGAACAAATATGCCACCCAAGGTTTTTTTATAGCTAGTGCAGGTTTCAAACATGTGTTAAATAAAACCTGCACTAGAGTGGAAGCAGGAATTACCTTCAAGGCTAATTACACTTAAGAGAATTCATTTAAAGGAATAATTAAATAACTAACTGATAGTGGGCAATTGAATGCCTCTCTTATAAAACTCTCAGTATTAGTTGCTAATTAGTAATAGTATTTTTTACAATAATAGATTAATGATTGACTATTCATAGCATTAGTTTCCCATAGCTATAATACTCAAAATTATTGTTGGTATTGATACCTGATAACTTTAAACAAGTGAATTGCTCAAAATATTAATAACTGTTATCATGGAGGATCCCTGACCCATTAGATTAGCTCAACTCAAATTAATGTAGAGCATATTTCAGCATTTGCTTATAAATAATATTGGAAAGTCATGACCACAAGTAAGAGGCTTCACCCTAAAAAGGGCGATGCATGACAGAACCCCCTTCAAGCTTTGTCTGGGGGTCAAGAGCCAGGATGGGGTTATCAGATCTGTTATGATTAGAAAATGACATCATAATTGGGACCAATGTAAAAGACAAAGCAGCATGTTGGGAGGCCAAGAAGGTGAAGTTGGAAGGCCTCCCATACCTCAAGTGTACCATATATCAACGCTGGGTCAAGGCAAAGTATGCCCAGGTTGGTCCCAAGGATGGAAGAGAAGTTTGACCCTGATAGCAGTAGGTGTTAAAACAAACTAGCTTTGTGGTGAACAAAATATGGTTCACTTCAGTTTTTAAGTGAGTGTGGACTTAAAACCCATTTGGTTTTTAAAATTTCCAGCTTGGGTCAGCTGTTCCTACAATCAATTACCTGAGTTCAGTCAATTACCCAGAATAGTGTATTGCCCAATGGAAGAGTGCACCTATTGGTGTGCCTCAGCTTAGACCCACTTCCCTCAATTGATTGTTTTCTAAAATTTCTTAAATATCTTATGTTGAGGCCAATCTCTCACATTGGTCAACTTCCCTATCAATAAACCCTTTGCTAAGTACACCGTTTTCAAATTTTATGTTATCTTGGACGTTCCTGTGCGTGAAACTCTTCACAGAGGTCTCATGCTATGTTAACCTTGTAATTTTATCTATGATTAAACTGTCCGCACATGCACCATTGGGCTGCCTAAATTCTCTCCTGCCTAGGACAATTATGCCTTAATACTCCTTGCACTGCGTTGCTTTTATTTGGTTACTCACTATAATGATAACATGACTCTACCTACATTATTATTGCTTAAGCACCCTCTGCTGGGATCTAGTAATGTTTGTACTATTGACCAGTTCCCTGGCATTGGCCCTGTGCACCTTGCTGTAAGTCCTGGAGAACTTCCCTTGGCTCTTGATTGGGCCATTTTCCCATTCCCAAATAAAAAGACACCAAAGAGGATGACGGTACCCCTCATTACTCAGAGCGATCTTGCTCACATAGTAGACAAGCAATGGGTAACAGCTCTTCCGCTTCAGATCTCACACCCAGTACCCGCACTGACCTCAGCAGAACTGTTGTGGGAAATTAGCAAAATTTGTGCTGAGATTGTCAAATTGAAATCGGTCAGATCTTATAAAAGTGGCATTCTGGCCAATGCCCAAATCTAAATGGCTGGAAAAGCATGAAGACTGAGGTATCAGATGGAACACCTGACGGTTCCAAGTTGATCAATAAGCTGATAGAACTAACATTGGGTGGCATTGACAAGGGTTTGAAGCCCTCTGTTGGCAATTTGGGCATTGCGTCTGATGTGATGCCACTGACTGAATGGATGGTTCAGCGACTGAGCATGGGCGGGTTGGGCATCCCAAACCCATTCCCAACCAAATGGACTCACCTCTATGTGGGGTGGCCTTGGGGGATTCCCATTGCTCGTTGGGCCAAATGTTGTCATGCTAACCATCAGAAATGTAGCTGAGCCCCAGTTCAGAAGTTTGAGGTCAAACTGATAGCGACTTGGCCCACCGCCAAATTTTGCAATGTCAGTTCTCAAGGAACAAACCTGCCCATTCCCAAACAATTTGCTGGTAAGGTCAAAATTGTGGGACCTGATCCTGGCTTGTCACTACCCCAATCAACCACTATTTAATCAGTTGCATAGCACTGAGAAAATTGTTGAACAATTTTCTTCATTTCCTCTCAAATAAAATTTTGTCAAATAACCAAAACAATTTTTATTATTCCTTCCGACTGCATCCCTGATGGCGTTTCCCTGGTGGCCTGTCAGTCCATATA
>JAKSZP010006269.1:0-15200 GCA_022478985.1 Massospora cicadina | reverse complement strand
AACAAGAGATAGCATCGCGTCTCTGGGGTGCCTTTCCTGGTACTAAGTTTTGTCTCTTCTGAATCATATTCGGAAGTGTCCATCCCATGGTTGGCCTTCCCCGCAATAAATTAAATATAGTAAACAAGTGGAGGATTTTGCCGTGGACAAACTTGGAACTTTTAATGTTTTTGAAGGGTTACTGCTAAAGCTTAGCTTTCCATAGAGGAGCTGACCGCCAGAATTTGTTTAGGTAATTAGCATTGTAAAAAAGGCTGAAGCTCTTTATATACTTGAATAGAGAGAAGTACTTCGATTTCTTCAGGCACAGCTAACACAAACGTCCTGAGGTGCAGGGCATAGAACTAGATCTAGAACAAGGAGATTGAGGCACTTGATTGTCGTCAGCATAGGGATCTTCCTGCCATATACTGATTGTTCTTTTGCCACCTTACTTTGACAAATGCGAAAAAAGTTCATATTGTGGCTGATTTTCTTGAAAAAGTGCAACATAATTTGGATGTAGTTGAATTGGTGATGTGACTGATAACACTTGAGGATGTGGCTTAATATTATAATGAGGTGGCCCAGTGGTTTTATATAGTTCCTCAGGAATCTCTAAGATGGCTTCTTTATACATGGAGGAGAGATGTCAAGTTAGATTTCACCATTTAAAGATGGATTAGAATATTAGTCATATATTAAATGCTGAAAACAAGCGATGATAGCATCATTTAATGTAAGACGATTCCTTGAAACCAACATTCGAGCCTCTAGATAAAATTGATGGGCGAAATTATTGATGATTCTCTCCTAACTAAGGCTTATTCCCATAAAAGTTTGTTCTTTGTTGAATAAAGTTATGTCGCTCCCAAATTCCCAAAGCAAGGCAGTCTTGGCTTTATTGAAGTACAGCAATGCATTATATAAGGCACCATAATGTCTTGAGCCACACAGCTAAGACGGTATGTCAGGTATTTGAGACATTGGTTGTCAGTGGCTTCTTTCATAGAGCATTTGTAACAATGTAGGAAAGAGAAGATGCTACATCTTCCTCAGATGTATTACTCTTTAAACAAAGGTTTAAACGTTCTATTTGGGGGGGGTTGGAGGCCAAATGCCATGAACTGACACTGGAGGCGCTCCTTCACCTAAAGAGGAAATCGTATCTTAGGAATATTCATGAAAATGAAGAGCATCCATTTGACTTCATAGATCATTGATATTTCCAATCGCTAAATCTACCCAATCATGGGTGACACAAAGATCCGAAACTATGGTGATGAGCTGATTTAAAAGCCAAACTTCATTTCTTAAATTGGTAGTTGCATCTCAAAGTTTGAGTTGGTGTTGCTTAGTGACGAGAATTCTTTGCTCCAAGTCACATACCACAAAAGGTATAGTTGCTAAGTTCATAAGGTATTCATGTAGGGCATTTAGGAAAACTTCAGGCAAGAGAGGCACTCCGTCCTAAGTGATTTGCTCTTCATGGGCTACAAGTCCTAGTTTGAAATTGAGATTTTGAATTTGCCAAATTAATGACTGGAGGCGTCTGTCCAGGATTCCCGGGTCAGCACTAGGGCTGAAGATCCCAGTAGCCCAGAGAAACCAGGGTATCCCCATCCACCAAATTGACTATTGAAACTAGGGGCTCTGGGCTTACCAGGCATTCCCAGTGGTCCTGAAGAATGAAAATTATCTTGGGTATTGCATACTTTCTTAAATATTACTTCCAAAAAACGGATGCGTTCATCCATGGAGATCATAAAGTTATCAGTTTGGGTTTGTACTTCAGTGGTACAACACTCTGATCTGATAATGAATGATGACCTCTAATTGACTAATATGATTGGAAAGTTCTATTTGAACTAAACTCAATATATCATCCAGAAAGTTAACACAACTTGCATTTCTTGATAAGTTGCCGATTTTCCAATATGGCGCTTCAGTTTTTACTGCCAAAGAGAGAGGCAGATTTATAAAATTGAGGGAGTTGTAAATGTAATTTTCAGTAACTGTAAATGTTGTAGTAATTTCTGATGATGGAACTTGAATACTTTTAGTAGATGGTACAAGGTAAGATGTAAAATTTGGAGCAAATAGTGCTCTGAACGTCCAGCTCCAACCTGTTCTCCATTAAGCGAGGAACTATCAGCCAAACTCATCAAAGGGTCCAGTACTTCTAGAGCTCATCTACTCAGGCTTAGCCTCTGGGGACGAACGCCCCTGAAAAGGGGAGCAGGAGAGCTTCATGGAAGTCTGACAGCTGTAATTAATATTGCTCCGCAGGAGGACCAAGGAGGTTCACCTCCAATGACGTGGAAATAAAAGGTTGCATGTCACTGTCATTTCTCCTACATGAATAATGATTGCCCAAGTCATGAGATGGGCGGCCTCACAATCTGAGGAAGTATCCAAAGCTGAATCGTTACTATCCATTGTAATAATATTTTTACTGTGAACATGGGGTAGACCTGGCAGGGAGCACTAGTCTTGTCAGGATGCGGTGGGTGTTAAGCTACTTGTCCTTTATTTTTCGAGACAGGAGACCCAAAGGTTCTAGGTGATGGATTATAAGTTTAACTTTTCATTAAAAAAGTCTTTACCCAGGATAAAGTTCATTGAGCGGTAAATCCTTAAAGATGTTTTAGTCCCTAAATGAATAGAAGTAGGCCAAATCAATAATGGTAAAAGAGAGTAAGCTTTATCTTCTTAGTAACAGGATTACATAGGAAATCCAGGAGTTATTCTTGGGATAAAATCTCCAAGCGTTGCTGAGCCAAGATCTATTCTACTTAGCAATTGGGGAATCTGAGCACTCTGTTCGCTGTCAAACAGGATTTGTTCGCCTCATAAATCAGGTTTATACCCTGATATCAGAGGTATTAGTCGAGTAACATCAGTTTTCACAAGTTGGGGTTGAACACCAAGATCAGGAGGCCTTGAGTTTAGTCGGGGATTATGCCTGTATTATTTTAGACTATATCTTCAAATCAGGTTCGATTCCCTACATCATATACACACAAATTCTTAATTCAGGTAGTAATATGACAATCACGTTGGCTGACTCTTTGATTGAAGTTAGATCCTGACAGTAACCTTACCCAAAAAGTAATAAAGCCTAATATTTGGAAAAAGGGTTTCTATTTAAAGAAAGTTGGAGCACACTTGGAAATCAGATACTACCAGTTGTCCAGGGCTTGCTAATGGTATCCTTTTTAGACTAGTTCTCTTAGCTCTATGAGAAAAGATCCTTTTAACATTGGCAATCCTCCTCAGATATACATTCTCTACCAGGAATCTCATTAATGCTTTCCATGGTTACTAAGCAGTACCTCCAAATGTCAGACTAAAATTATATTATTCAAATTGTGTTAGCAAGTTAATAATGAAGGTTCAAGGCATTTCCATAAAAGATAAGATACATCAAATGTAGTTATAATACCATTATATGACCAAAATAAATATAGTTTCCTACTACCAATGATTTTACGCTGGCACATGGGAAAAATAGAATAATATTTTCAACTAAAATAGAGGGTGATATAGGGATTGAGGCCACTGCGTCAGAAGCTGAAGAAATTTAAGGAACAATAAGTGCAACTGTGAGGATCTAGGGATTAGATTAACATTAATTTTTAGGCCACTACATTAAAAGCTGAGTCCACGGGGCAAAGTAATTACTATATTGATCAAATCTGCTATCTAATTAACAGTTAAAGTGTGAAATTATGTATAAAAATATAGTACATAAATTGTTGGTCAAACCAGTTACATATCCCCCCATCACTTGACCAGACATCAGGTACCAAAGGCGTGTGGGTATCAACTAATTCATTGAGAACTTAGAACCATCATCCATGAGCTCTTCTGATATATTTTAAACTTAAAATTCACCCAGTTGCTAAGGTGACCTTTAGCTGGATTCTTAACAGTGTAGGCATCTGTAGATGTCTTCTAGATCTCAAAAAGCCACTTACATATAGCCTATAGCTTGTTAGTTCATCTATATCCTTGGTTATCATAGTATAAAATGAGTTCCCCTATAGTAAATTGGGGTATTGGCGCCAGCTTTCATTATCCCATTCACAGGATTTTCTTTCTCAAGCTAGCACATTGGAATATGCACGCTTTATAATCAGATTTAAGTCTGCACCAGCGTTTCCAAATATTTTGTGGGAGGCATGATTTTTTTTACTTACACAAGGCTTTATAGTTGGAGGAAGCGCTAATTGATTCATACAAAGTAAAGTAAATGGGGAATGCCCCATGGCTGAACGATAAGGTATATTATAAGCAAAAATGTCGGAAGGCAAGAAAAGGATCTAGCTGGATGCCTTCACTGTAGTTATCTTACAAAAAAATCCAATCTGAGTATCTTTCACTTGGTTGATTGTGCTGTTAAATTAAGGATGGTAGAGAATAGACAATAGTCCTTGTATATCTATTGAGCTGTTAAGCTTGGAAAAAAGCTAAATGTGAACTTGGTCCCATTATCCGTCACCAGAAACTAGGGCATTCATACTGATATAGAATATCTTTGAGATCTTAGCCGTCATTGTGGAACCTAAGTCACTGACCACTTTGGCTTCCATCCACTTGGTGAGGTAACAGATAGCCACATTTATTATTTAAATTGACCTGAAGTATTTGCCAGAGGGCCCACAACCTCAATAGAAATGGTATGCTAAGTGAAGTTGGGTTTAAAAAGTTGATAAGAGGTTTACTGATAACCATTACCTGGCATTCCTTACAACAGGAAATAATCTCATGAACATTAAAATTCATGATTTTCTTTGGGTGATGCCGTTACAATACCCCAAAATTTCTTAAAACCACCAAACCCATCATCTTGTGATCCCTAAGGATAGTATTAACCATTCTATTGGCCAGTGTATCCAATATAGTTGATTGTTGTTGATCTAAAAAGGCTTACCATTTTTATCAGAAGTATTCATCGTTATTTTTCTAAGAAGCGCTGGACTTTTACTGGTTCATTGTCATAGGTTTGTTTTAGCATTTTATCAAACGGTTCATTGGGTATGTCAGCCACTAAGACCACCGTGAGCAGTCAGGATAAATTTTGGCATTTTTGATGCTTGACGCTGGGTCAATGCTGGATTCTAAAAATTTTAAGCCTGCAATTTCAAGGCCCAGTGGCTGACTGATCTTATAGTTCTTTCAGATTCTGTAACCAACAAAAGGAGGCGTGATCAGTTATAATATTGAAATGCATTTCATAGCACAAACTCAGAATTGCTTACAAGCGTAGATGACTACCAATCACTCCATCTCAATTCTGTATAGCTCCATTCATGTACATCTAACAGAATACTTCAATAAGCAACTTGGTGAACAATTCTGTCAGAATCGAGTTGAGATAACAACGCCCTGATTACGGTAAAAAAAGCGTTCATTTATAAGGTATTTTTTTGAATTTGGGGTACATCAACAGTGGATTTTGGGTCAGGTGAAGCCATAGTTTATCAAAGGTGATGACAGTTCCCAGTCCACTCAAAGGGTATTCCATTTTATGGAGATGAGATATTGGTTCTTCCTATTTTACTATAGGTTTCTACAAACTGGCATTAGTAGCTGATGACTCCAAAAAATTGAGTGTTGCGCTTACTACTCAGCTGCACCATGCATTCATTCAATACAACCTTTGCCAGCTAGGGCCGCAAGCCATATAATCAATGACAAACCTCAAATATTTCTTATGCTAGCAGAAAAAATTACACTTGCATGGCGTGATCTTAAGACCACCTTAGTGAGCCAGCGGAAAACTCCTTGTTGGAATTCAGGGTTTTTTTTCGCTCACTGGTGCATTTTTCACACCTAATTTCCTTTAATTAAGGCAAGCAACAAGGGAATGGACAATATTGAAACAGAAACTTTAAATTTAAACCAACAAAAAACATGAACTGACTACTCTAAATGAGCTGCAGTAAATACAAAAGAAACTATAAAACAACCTACCAGGTAGCACAGCGGTGAGCCTATATCCCACCATGGCGGAAGGAAGGGGGGATCAGGCAGATCATCATTGGAATTATCATCAGGTTCAGCATTAAAGAAGCGGATCAAGGTTGGCAGCAAGGGGGTTGGGGCATCCACGGATGAGGGTCAAGTTGAATTAGATATAAATTGAGATTGACAATTTGGGCCTGGATGAAAGCCTCTTTGAGTTTGGCAACATGATGTTCATCTTGGATGTGGGCGTCAGGAAGTTGAACTAATTTTGCAATGTTAGCTTTGGTGACATGTGTGGATAGAGAAAAATCTGACAGTTCAGTGAAATGTTTGAAAGCGGTGTTTGCAGTTTTGTAGAGGCATGTGATTTCCTCTTTTTCAATAGGAGAAAAATCGGGGGGAATAAGAGGGGTGCAGTCCTTTTTAAATTCAGTGACAGATTTTGCCATGGCTCTGTGAAGATGGCGATTTTTGATTGAGGCCACCCCATCTTGGCAAGCTGGTGGTCGTTTTGGTATGGGGTAGAAACAGGTTTATGGAGATATTGTTTGGGCGGGAATGGGGTATCAAAATCTGAATTCAGAAAAGGTTCCTAATCATTTGGATAATCTGGTGGTGGGACAATTTCACCATATTTGGTCACTTCATCCAATAAGTCCCAGGGATATTGGTTGACTGGATTGATTCAGTGATTGGTGGCTGTTGTTAAGTAAGTTTTGTGGTAGGAAATTTTTTTTAATTAGATATGGGTTAAACCTGCTCCCAATTGGTTGGTATTGGTGTAAATTATCCAGCTTGGATCTGGGTTGCTAGATTTTGCTTCTGATTTTAGATCATGGCCTTTGGGGGTGAGGGCAGCCAAAATCCTCACTCAAACAAAGTAGTGTAGCCTCGTGGGTGGGTTTATCAGTTTTCACAGGGTTTGAATTGTATTGACATGCCTTTTTGGTATAGTGTAATTCATGATAGAGGGGGAAAACTGTGTGGCCATTGTTGTTGCAAGCCCAAAAGAAATGGTTGGGTGTGGATGGGATGTAGGCATGTGGTGGGATGTGCTGGGGCATGTTCAGCTGGTGGGGGGTAATGGTGGCCATTGCCCAAGGTGCTGTGAGGCGCTCAGCACCACTTGGAACAATGAATTTGAGGATGGAGTCTTTGTCATAAGTGGAAAGCCCTGACATCAACTCCTAATAAAGTGTTTGAAGAGATAGGTGTGAGAAGAGGTTCACAAAGGTCACCATGAGTGCGGTAACATTTTAAGGCGTGTACATGTGGTGATAATGGGTGTGCTTTTATAATTTAAGGTTATTGCTGCTGCAGCGGCCACGTCCTCTTTGGTGGGGAAGCCTATATCAATATAGCCTTGAAGAGAGGAATTCTATAAATCCTGCTGGTGCAAAGGTGGCAGTTGCCAGCTCAATTATTGCTTTTTCAGCATATGGGAAGAGACATCCATACTCAGCTCAGAGGCAAATGTGGATAGTGGATTGAGGTAGGGCAAGGGAGGGGGTCAGATGGACTCATGTGAGGTGGAGTGCTAAGTCCCTTGGAGGGACATAGCGGCCAGATATGTTTAGAGAACTTGTTGAGCCATTCCACACTCGTTTTCCTGCTGGGCAGTAAATTCTAGTGAGTGGAGCGCTGCTGGCTACCCTGGGGCAGCAGGAGGTGGATCTAAGGACATAAATTGGGAAATTGATGTGGTGAGGCGGTAGTGGAAAATTGACTTGTTTTATAAAATTGATCAAAAAAGTGATGTCAAGCTTAAAAAAAGATTCACACCTAATTCCAACAATTATATGCGGGAGAAGTTGGTCCTCTACTGTGGGGAAAAAGTAGGGGGTGTCATTTTGCTCCAATGTCCTCATATTCTTCACCAGCTGCTCCAGCGTGGGGCAGCAGTGAAACTCCCCTCGCCATTTTCTGTCCGGCAGGAAAATGCACTAGGACTGGTTCACCCAGTCATTCCAAACCTATGGGCCAATTCATTCTGCCCAAGGACCTGGACGCCCACCTTGCTCATACCCAAGTGGTACCACGCTGCCCCCTAGTGCTCCCCTGGAGCAACATGCACTACAGCCTAAGGGTCGAATATGGGAAATTATTCCCATACCACAACCAAGCTATTATCAAAATGGCACAGGCAGTGATGACACCTGCCAGATTTATTGATTTCTTCACCTACAAGGGGTATTTCTACCTTGGCTTCACCTGCGAAGATGACGCTGCCACTGCAGCAACTGTGCCCCTGGTATTCCAGGGCACCCCTAACCCCACAACTTGGACTTGGCTCCCAGCAGACACCACTTTGGTAGTCCGCTTTGCTGGCCTGCCCACTCATCTCCCCCCCTAAAGTGCTCCACTGGGAGCTGATGGAAAGTTTGGCAGCCTATGGCTCCAACCCCATTTTACATTTTGTGGTCCCAAATGGGGCCACACGACTCACTGGGCCTTGGGCATATGCCACAATAAGCCCTGAATTTACTAAAATTGCAGTGGCAATTCTGCCGCACACCGTTATTCCCTCAGTACCTGACCATCCGTTTTGGGCCCGCATTGAGGGTGGGCGGACGATCTGTCCATCATGTTTCAAGTTAGACCACTTGAAATTAAAGTGCCAATACTCAACCACTTCAGACAGATCGGATAACTCATCCGCTGACCTCCAATCTGCTGCCCACCCTGTACAATTTCAGGCATGAGGCACAATACTACCTCCTCCACCCCCAAATCCTGTTGCTGCAGCTACACCTGCAGACACCAATCAGCCTCCTCCTCACCCCAAAGCCATAAACAATTCCTCCAATCAAGCATCAGATTGGATCCCAGTTTGCTCCCAGAATTTCCACAAATGAATTTAACAAACCTCAACCGTACGCTGATTCCCCAATCCAATTCAACCAAAACTATGGGAATTATTGGCTGAAATTGACGAATCAGGTAACATTGTTGATGAACCATCGCTGATTGTCAAAAGGTTCTGTAATTTAGAATGGGATGCAAAATTACCACCTCAGAATTATGCCCCACAACCTAATGCCAAACCATTCTACAGTGACCACCAGCTTGCAGTAGAAGCAGCTGCCACACCAGATTGCCATCCACTCTGCAAAGCTGCCGCCAAATCTGTGGCTGCACTCGCAGAAGGAATTCCACCTCCCATTATCCCCAAAGATCTTACTACACAAAGTAAGATCAATTAAAAAACATTACACAAAAATGTCACTGAAGCCATCCAGAACGTGGTAACAGTAGCACGGAATCCAAAAGCAAATAACCCAAACCAACATTTCCACTTTTGTTAAACTCCCAGACGCCCGCCTCAAAGCTGAAGACGCTTTGGCCAAATACATCGTTGCCATTATGATGGCTGGCAACTATTCAGAAGTTCTAGTCATCAAAAATATTGAACCCCTACCGCTGATGCCCCCACGCCCTTACTATTTTCCTTAACACGCACCCTACTCTGGGATGAGATGGATGCAGCTGAAGATGAGCCCCCAATCCCCCATCCCTGTCCACCATGGAGGGATAGCAGTATTCGCTGCCCACCTGGCTGGATATTTTGATAGGTATTATTCAATTGATCCGTCCATTTTGGACGTTTTGTTTGAATCATTATCTTTTATTTAACTGAGGTAAGCTGACCAGGGGACATACATTACCGAATATATGTGAAACTAAGAGAATAACTAAGAATTATAAAAATTGGGCACCCCAGGGTACTCAAGTTACCCCTGTTGCCAGCGGGACTGCCAGGTATGGGGGGGGGGGGTTGGTGCACTACTCCGAGGGGGTTTCCCCTGCTATGGAGCAGGTGTGAAGGAAAGGGTCTGTGTGGAGGAACCAGAGTGAAAACCATGATTCTATGAGCGCTTTTTGTCTTGGTCTCATATATCCATAGAGCCAGGCTTGGAAGTGCTCTAGTAAGTGGACATGGAATCTGTTAATAATCCCCATGAATGGTTGGGACCATGCCCTTGAGCGCATCTAATGCAATTTTGTGTACTGTCCACATTGCAATGGGTATTATTAGGGAGCGGAGGGTAGATGGGATTGGTGACTCGATTTGGAGCGCGAAGATACTCTTTGATATCGAGAATTCCTGTTTGTTTTTGAATCTTGAGCAGGCGTGCGACTTCCTGCCATATAGCTTTGGTTGGGGGGCATGTTTCTAGGCGGTGATGTAGGGATCCCTCCCCTCCACATACTGCACATGTTTTGTGGAGGGAGTTTGAGCGGTCCGCCGTCCTATAGGTCCTTCTCAAGCAGCGCCAGGAGTTTGCTCTTATCCTTGGTTGTAGGAGTGGGTGGTGTGCCATTTTCCACATTGCTTTCTGTGTGGTTAAAACATAGGGAATGTCCAACATATCTAGGTATTCTATACTAGCTATGCTTGGGGTTGTTGCGAGCATATCCCTCTGGGGGTGGTTTTCTGGGTTTCTTAATTTGAATTGGGGGCTGGGTCGTCCCCTTCCCTGTATAGTACCCATGTTCTCTATGGTCCATCCCATATGGCGGATAGTTCGGAGGATATGTTTGAAATGAGGGGAGGTTCCATGCGGACCCGTTGCAGTAGGGTGTTTGGCAAGGTATGAAAGTAGTCTGGGTGGACTATGTGGGTTGGTTAATTTGAGCGCCTGTGCAAAGTTAGTCCTTGCTGCTCTGGACCAATGTTGTTGCGGGAGGTCTGAAGCAAGGATTTCCTTTATCCAGGTACCTAGGATGTGATTGGCATGGCTCTCAAAATCTATTAGTCCCATGCCTCCGCTTGAGCGTGGGCCAAATAGTGTGTCCATCCATATAGGAGGGTGAGAGCCAGGCCACAGCCAGCCCTGGATAAGCGCGCGAATTGAGGCTATAAAGGTAGGTGAGAAGGCTATCGCATGGGCCTGGTACCACAGTATTGGGAGGATGAGCGAGTTAGCAACTGTAACTCGTCCTGTTAGTCCTGGGGTTCTTCCCTTGAGGGAGGCGACGCGTTTGGATACCCGTTGTAACAGGTTACTTTCCATTGTCTCATTAGCATATCCCCCTGATTCTAGCCAGATTTCAAGGTGTCGGACAGGAGTGGTGGTGGGAGGTGTTGCAAAGGGTAAAATAATTGGGTTTTTTCCTCGAGTGTTGGTGTGAGGTTCTGATGTTGTGGCCCAATTGTTTGTGTATTTGCCTAAGAGGATGATTTCTGTCTTCCTTTTGTTGAGCGATGCATTGCTCACCTTGGAGTATTCATCTAGAGTGTGTTCCAGCTGTCAGGCATCTTCATTGTGTGCTATACCTGCTATGCAGTCATCTGCAAAGGCCAGTATCTTGACTGTTGGTTGTCCTTGTGCGGTTATCCCCATGAGACGTGAGTCAGTTACTCGGAGGAGCATGTCAAAGCTGAAATTGTATAGCAGTGGGATGAGGGAGTCCCCTTGTTTGAGCCCTCTGTGTGGTTTGATATTGTTTGTTAGAAATCCAGGGCCGCATACAGCCATGGTTGCAGATTCTGTTAGGAGCATTGCCCATTTTATGAATCTTGGTGGGAGTTTGAAGGCACGTAGACATTCTTTTAGGTATGGCCAGCTAACACGGTCATACGCCTTTTCCTGATCCAAGAAGACCAGGGCACCAGTTGCTTTGGATTGGCAAATGTTTGCAACAGGGTGTATGTTGTTCCAGATTGAACGCCCTGGTATAAACCCAAACTGGTTGGGTGATAGGGCGTCTGATGCAATTGCGCCTAATCTAGCTGCTAAAATTTTTGTTAGAATTTTTGTGTCAGTGTTGGAGAGTGCAATTGGGCGCCAGCTGGCCAGGTCCAACTTGTCACCCTTTTTATACAAGGTTATAACGTAGGATTCATGGCCTCCTGGTAATAGGCGTGTTGTCAACAAACTCTGGTTCATTGACGCCAATAGGAGGGGGGCGATTTGTTGAAAATATTTTTTGTAAAATTCGTAAGGTATCCCATCAGGCCCTAGGAATTTCCTATGTGGTGCACCGCGAATTTTTTCCCAAAGCTCCTCCCATGTGATAAGGGATAGTATATTGTAATTTGGTGGTGTACTTTGTATCTTGGCAGTTTGAATAAATTCTTTAAATTTTTGTGGATCTGTTGGCATATTGCAATATAATTTGGTGTAGTAGCGGTGTACTTCCGCCTTGACCTCCTCAGGGTCAGTTGCCACGGTGCCGTTGGTCTTGTGGACCTCTGTGCATGTGGGCTGGTTTCTGAGGGAGTGGAATTGGCGGAAAAAGTATGTCAAACAGGTTTCGCCTTCCTTTATGAACTTACCTCTGTTCGATACTTTGATTCTATGTTGGTGTTCAAATATGAGATTGTTAAGTCAGGCTGAAGTTTCTGCCCATTTGCGTCCCCAATTAGGTCTATAGCCAGATCTCGGAGTATTTATTTCCAGGTGGTCTAGTTCTGCCAAGGTACGCTTGATTGTGGCTGTGTCCGCGGTGTACTTGCGTGATGCAATATGTTAGGTTTTGTTGATTTTATCTTTTTTGAAATTTTCCCATGTTCCAATGGGATCTGAAGTTAATGGGGCTGTGAATTCTGGGTTTGTAGCCTTGTTTTCAACCCAGTCAGATATTTCAGGCAATCTTATATTTTCTGGGTGAAGCTTACTCCAAGGCGACACCTGTGTGTGGGATTGGGCTGGCGCTAACTGCACCGTAACTAATCAGTGATCAGAAAAATTGATCTTTTTTGTTATAAATTTGGAGATACTTGAGTGTTGGGATTGTGGGATGAGGATATGGTCAATACAGCTCATTGATATGAGCAGTCCCTCACGTATGTTGGGTCTTGTAATATGTGGAAGGATTGGTGAATTGGGTGGAAGAGCATCCTGTAAGCCAAAAGATGCCTTCATTGTGCGATATTCAATGTGTCCAGGTGGGTATCCCCTGGGATTAGGCCATCAATCTGTATTGGGGTTATCCCAGCAGTTGAAATCGCCTAACATGATGATATCTTAGGGGAGGGTGAGGGTAGAAATTTTTTCAAAAAAATTTTCTCTCAGTTGCAGTGCACGGTGCATAGATACATGCTAACGAAATTATCTCATCTTGGCATGTGATTGTTGCTACCAGGACTCAACCGTGCAAGTGTGATGATGAATTTGTAATTTTAAATTTTTTGTTGTTTTGGACTATCACCCCACAGTGAGACGTCCATACTGATTGTGATGGTGCGACCCTGGTTGACCAGGATTCTTCTTCCCCTTGTAGGCAGTGGGTTTCTTGGATGGCCAAGATGTCTACAAGAGGTTTTCGCAGGAATGCCAGCTTTTTGGCTTGGGACATATGAGCCCTGGCTCCCGCGATATTTAACGTCCCTATTGACACTGAGGTGCCCGTGGCGCCTCAGGAGCAGTTGGGAGGACCCTCTGGTCCTATCCCACCGCAGCTCATTTTGGCCATGCTCCGCGTCTGTACTCCAACTCTTTCACTGCCATTGTTGGTTCCCTTGATCTGACCCAATGATTCAAGGGAATTGTGGTTTTTTGCATTTGCGTCAACTTTTTCTGTACAGGTCTCATGTTGATTTGATGTGGGTTGTTGATTGGATTTTATATTTTTGAGGTTCAACTTTGTTGCATTGTGCACCGCATTTTCACCCAAATTGCGGTTGCATTGTTCCTCAGTATGTGCATGACTGATGACGCTTTGTGGCTCAGTCTGGTTACTGTATAAAATTTTCGACCTGGGCATATTGTTCTGATTGGTTGGTTCAGTGAATATCTGAAATATCCTCCTGAATTTATCCGTGGTTAATGGCAGATTCCGTGTGTGCCGCCGCTTCAGCCGCTGCTCTCTTGCAGGCTTTTTGTGCTGCTTTACGCTGTTTACTTGTAACTGGGTCCACGATGGAGTATAGTCCATCTTCACCCCAGTGGAATGGGTGGTGGCCATCAGTTATTTTGGCGAAGTTTTCATTATCTTCGTCCATAGCTTCTTCACAAAAATCTTTTTTCATTAAGCCCTCTTTTACAGGGCATGCATGTTCCTTGTGGCCCAGTGAGCCACAGTGGTTGCAAATGGGTGGTGCGCGTTCTGGTGTAACTCAGAATGCAGCTGACTGGCCCCCATCTGCGAAGTGAAGTTCTGCTGCGCAGGGAATTTTGGATAAATCCTCTTCCACTTCTGGGAAGGGGTTGATTACAGCGATAGCTTTGCCCATGCACAGGTTGGGAATTAAGCGAAATCGCTGTAATTCAAGTTGTTGGATTTCTCCATAGGCCACAAGACCTTTGTGGAGCTCCTCCTCAATTACTTTACAAGAAAGGTTGGTGGGGAGCGAGTCAAAGGAGATGAACAAAGTTTTCACTTTGTTCCATCTGGTGCACGCGGTGCGCACAATTTTTTTGCCCTCAGGGAGGGCAATTTCCACGCAGATTTTTGCTGCGGAATTGGCTTCATTGGCTGTTTCAAAACCAATATTGATCCAGCCGCGGCCCATGTTGTTGGTGGCTATGTACACCGCATGAGGGAAAAGTGAGGGCAGTGCCTCACATGTTTTCTCCCATAGGGTTGGTGACTCATCCCCAAGGAAGAGTCTGATCCTGTGTTCCACCTTTGACAAAGGTTTGTTGAATTGAATGTACATGTATTGCGCGTGCTTTACAGTAAATACCATAAACCCAGATGATGTCTGAGTTTGCGATTTTTTTACAGCTTGGGTTCCTGGTCCCCCTCCAGGGCGTTTCTTGCCCTTGGTTGCAGCGTTAAGCGCACCACTTGCCATGACGCTCGCCCATGTTGTATTATTTTTGTTATTAAAGTCGCCCATCTTTCCTGTGTGTGATTATCCAAATTTGCTGTTCAAATTGAATCGTAGTAGCTAAAGAGATGTTAGAAAGAAAAGCTTGAATCATTATCTTAATTTTTTATTATGATATTTAGTTTTAGTTCATTAATGTCCATCCTCTGGTCAGCTTACCTCAGTTAAATAAAAAAGTAGAGGGTGTAAGCCACTTTTATAAATAAAAATGTTAAAACTACAATTTAAGATAAGAGATTGTTACTATAGGTTTATTAGTTTCAATACTGAGGTCAAAAGAAAACCCTCATAATAAGTTGATGCTAGTATTTAGATGTCAAGGATCACAGTTCAGATTGCTTAGTAACATTCAAAATAAGGATTCTGGGATTTGACCTATCAGATTGGTCGAGACTTGCCTTGCTTTAATGCAAGGGAAGATGAAGAAGTGACAGCTGGGAAGATGAACCTGTGAGGCAATAATATTATA
>JAKSZP010006268.1:0-15269 GCA_022478985.1 Massospora cicadina | reverse complement strand
ATTAATCCCCTCGTTTCATTGATGTGGTGCCAAATGAGGGTTGGGCACCAAATTCCCACTAAATACTTAAATAAGAATCACTTTACAATTATACTAAAATACTAAAATATGAAAACACTGAAATACTTTACATTCTAACAGTAATTAGTATAATACCAGAATCCATTTAGAGTTCTCTTAGCTCTCAAGAAAATTATTGCTGTGTGATTTAATTGGGAGAATATTTAGGATAAAGAGTAAGGATCTGAGCGTGGATATAGAGTAGAGAAGCTGAAATTAATTGGAAATTTCTGCTGAATGTGTGTCACCAGAGAGAAGCTTTAGATGAGGACCTGAGTGTGGATTGAGTTAGGCAGTATAAGGGAATGAAACCCTATTGATGACATCCTAAGTATTTTGAGAGGAAATACTGGTCAAGCGTTGGACCCAATGATAGTATTTTATTCAACTATGGATAACAGTCTCCATAATATTATCAAATGGATACATCATACTATCAGACAACATGGAGAATTGCACAACGCTTAACCTGTGCAGTTAATTAATTTAGGGGTTATCAGCTGAGAATAATCAATAATTCTATAAATTTAACAGATGGCATTTCCAGTATTCATCTTATGAGTTTCATCTAAAAACAAACCATAATTGTAGGGAGTTTCTCAGATGAATTACTCTCATAATTGCCAAAATTAGTGATATTATTAGTCTTGGATGGCAGCTGACTAATTTCCTAGTTTCAGTAATATTATTTATTACAATAAACAACTAGTGCTTCCCATTTTATTAGGTTGAGCTAAATTTGATGATCCGCCTGATTCTAAAAAGTTACAGGGATTCCAATGAGCAAATTCTGTCTATTTTTATACTGATGATCGAGGCCAAGAATATCAAATATCTATTAGCAGCAAAGATGGTAAATCATTAATATGAAGTTAAAAAGTATTGTGATGATCTTCAATAAGCAAACTAGTTATTTTGATTACTGGCGACTGAACCCAAAGATAATTGACACATTGATTGATTAATTCAGATTTACAACGAATGACAGTTAGATGTAAGGAGATATGGATCACTGGTGACTGAAACCAAGGATTATTCATATATGTTTTAATTGATACTAGCTGGCGACTTATGCCAAGAAAATCAGTTTACTGGCTATGGTGCTGATGGATCTAAGTGTTTAGCACAAAATGGACTTTCCTTTGACTGAAGTTATAAATTACAGCGATTAAGGCTGAGGATAATATGAGTACATCTTTTATAGGAAAATATAGAAAATTGAATCAGTGAAAGATGCTGATGATGGACTAAATTTATTTGAGGTATGCTGACCAGGGGATAGACAGTACCAAAACAGAAACTCCAAACTAAACAAACGGAAACATGAATCAACCGCCAAAAACGAGCAGCAGGATGCACAAAAAAACGAGAAAATAACCTAACAGGTGGCACAGCAGTGAGCTTCTTATCCCACCATGGCGGAGGGGAAGAGGGGATCATGTGGATCTTTGACTTCCGCATTATAGAGGTGGATCAATGCTGATAGCAAGGGGGTTGAGACTTCCATGAGGTGAGGGTCAAGGAGAGGCAGATAATCGTTAAAAATGACAATTTGGGCCTGGATAATAGCCTCTATGAGTTTGGCAACATGGCGTTCAACTTATATGCAGGAATTGGGAAGCTGGGCTAATTTTGCAATGTTGGCCCTGGTGACACGTGTGGATGAAGAAAATTCTGCTAGTTCAGCGACATGCTTGAAAGTGGTGATGGCAGCTTCTGTGAGGCGTACAATTTCAACTTTTTGCAATCTCAGGGAAATCTTGTGGAATTTAGTGAAATGCAGCCCTCTTTATATTTGTTGACAGATTTTGACACGGATTTGTGGAGATAGCGACTTTTGGGTGAGGCCACCGTGGCCTCAGCAAGTTGGTGGTCACTTTGGTAAGGGGTAGCATTTGGTTTATGGACATATTATTTGGACGGGAGTGGAGCATCAAAGTCTGAATTCAGATAAGGTTCTAAATCAAATAGTTTGGCTGGAGATGGGAAAATTTCACCAGATCTGAACACTTCATCCAATAAGTCCCAGGTATTTTGGTTGACTTGGATTAGTTTGATGATATGTGGCTGTGGTTGAGTAATTTTTGGGGCGGGTTTTTTTGGATTTAACATTGGTCCAAGCCTGCATCCTATTGGTTGGCATGGGTGTAAAATTGCTGGATTGGGTTTGGGTTAAAAGATTTTGCTTCTGATTCATTAAGCGCATGGCCTTGGGGGTAGGGGCAACCAAAATCCCCATTTGAACGCTATTGTTGAGGCCTCATGGGTGGAGTTGTCAGTGTTTGCAGGGTGTGAATTGTATTGACATGCTCATTTTGTATGGTTCAACTAATGGCAGAGGGGGCAAATTGTGCGACTGTTTTCAATTTTAGCCCAAAAGAAATGTTCAGGTGTGGATGAGATATAAGCATGCAGTGGGATGTGCTAGTCTATTTTCAGCTAGTGGGGGGTAATGGTGGACATTTCCCGAGGTGCTGCGAGGCGCTCAGCCCCACTTGAGACAATGAATTGGAGATGGGTCTTTGCCAGAAGTGGACAGCCCTGACATCAGCTCCCCATATAGTGTTTGATGGGGAAGGTGTGAGTGGAGGTTTGCAAAGGGCACCACAAAAGTGGTATCATCTGGGATATGTGTTCAGGTGGTGGTAATGGGGGTGTTTTTAAATATTAAGGGCGTTGCTGCTGCAGAGGCCGCATCCTCTTCAGTAGGGAAGCCTATATCAAGGTAGCCCTTATAAGGGTGGAAGTCTTTTTAATCCTGACAGTGCGAAAGGTGGCCATAGCCATCTCAATTAACGCTTTATTGGCATATGGGAAGACATTGCCATACTTGATGTGGAGGCAAAAACAGATAGTGGAGCGAGAAAGGGCTAGGGGATGGGTTGGGTTGAGTGGACTCACGTGAGGTGGAGTACTAAGTCCCTTAGAGGGACAAATCAGCCATATGTATTTGGCGGGCTGTACAAGTCAGTCCAAATGCATTTTCCTGATGGGCGATAAATGCTATTGGGTGGAGCGCCGCTGCTTCATATTATAGTGGCAGGCTGTGGAGCCAAGGGCATTGGCTGGAAAGGGTATCGCAGCAAGTTAATGTAGGTTAAAATTAGCTTTTTTAGATTAAAATTGCTAGAAAGTGGGATCAGGCTTAAAGAAAAGCTAAGTTACTGATAATGATGATGGATCAACATAATAAATGGCATTGATGATGGCATGGTAAGTAGGGATGATTGCCATGAGAGTGCTAACAATAGTAATTGCTAGTAAGAGTGCTTACAAATAAAAAAGTCAGAGTTGAATGATGATGATGATGTTGATAGGTGGGCAGAAGATTGCCATGGAAATGCCTATAGTATGAATAGTTGAATCTCTCTCTTAATAAGGAATCTTTCATTTGCCTACCTTTATTAGTTTTCAGTGGACAGAGGTTAGCTTAGCTATTAAGGTGGGGCTGAAGATCTATAAGGTTAGGTGCTGGGTTAATGCACCTGGAGTGTTTGGAGCTACCAACTCTTTAACCTGAATCCAAAGAAACCCCAAGGGACTTGGCCAACTGTCCACTAACAATGTAGAACAAGAGGGGCTTAAGGGGAGAAGCTCTGAGAGAGTCAAAGACTGCTGAACTATAATTGCTGGACAAGTCCCAGGAGAGGACCTCTGAGCTATTATTATTATTAATCAAGTCTAAAGAGGTAGTCGTTGGCCTTCTGAATTAGTGGGTTTCCATGTGGACATTAGTAAAATTTGGCCTATGAAGGTGAAACAGAAAGGACCAGCAGTCTTTATACTGTTTAGCCTGGCACACTAATGGAGTGTTATTGCAGCGAAGTAAAATTTGCAACAATAGTGCTCACTACAGGTTTCTCTGTTAATTTCTCCTCAAGAAGTTGGTGATATTGTTAAAAGGTGGCACAAGCCACTGGTTTTGTTTTTTAGAAAAAGATGCCAACCATTTGTGATGATGCTTTAATCAGCAAGAGCATAAGAAACTTACTCAATGTTGTAAATTTTGCCGCTGTGATGAACGGGGTCCTTCACATTGCAACAAAACAGTTTAGGCAAGAGGGCCCAAGTGAGGGCCCACAAAAAGGAGAGTGTGGCTGTGATCAAGTCTTTTGCTCGTTGGCTTGATGAGCAATTATTAATATATCCTTGTAATATGGTAAGGAAGATGCCAACACTGAGGAGAACAGTCTGTCTGCCAGGGAGGGTGTACAGAGAGGCGACTGCTCATTCAAAGTCTGAGATATGGTCCATTTATTGCTCAAAATTCAGGGGTTTTCTCCAATTTTTTAATAAATGATTTTTTTAAATTTATTTTAAATTTTAGAGGTTCTTAGTTATTTATACTAGAAGACGAAGTTGTCCTAAACACCTTCTTCTGGTTGTATTTATGTTAAGAAGTGAGGGATATGGGGGGATTTATTCTCATGGAGTCTGCGGGTAAATACTATCTGCAGGTTTATTCTGAGAATCTTGGCCTCCAATATTACCATCTAGGCCTTTTCTAGACCTTTCATAAGGTACCTCAGGCATTATGGTAACTTTTCCACATTTAGTTTTGTTTTTAAAGACAGATCAGAGCTTGACATTTCCATGTTGATCTTTAATAAAAACTTTTGAATTAAATTTTAAAGTTTTCTGGCAACTTCTGATTTGCTCAGCTGCTACTACCCTCAGCTCTCAATACTTCCATTTTTGTCATAATTCAGCTTGGAAGCCCTTGATTAGCTGGTCTTCCCTTCACTATGACTTTCAATATTCTTGACTATAAGCAGATTCAGCTTAGCAGCTCCTGATTTGCTGAGCTGCCCATTGTCATAGTTCTTGATGTTACCACTTTTGGCATAATTTGGCTTGGCAGCCACTGATTTGCTGCGCAGCTCTTTGCAGTTGACCTCATCATTTCTCGTTTTGGCTGATTTTGGGTTAGAGGCCTTTGATTGTCCTTATCAACATTTACATTCGCCCTTGCCACCTCCACTCTGAGGTGTAGTCAATTTGTCAACAACTGATTTGTCAAAATGCTATTTATGAGAGTTTTTAATCTCAAACCCTACGGTTTTATTATTGTTATCAATATTAATAAGTGTTCCAATTCCCACCTTAGGGGTAAGGTCAGGGCTATGTGGTGGTCAGGCAGCATCTTGACTGTCACATCGCCCCCCTCAGAGGAGAGCCCCCTGCACCCCAGACTTCCTCCACCTTCTGGGGATAGTTGGCACATTCAGCTGCTGTATGCCAGGAGGATTATTGCAATGGGTAGCTACCCATTTTACCAAGTACCATTGCTTTTTGCAAGTGATCTTGGTATCCAGGATCTCCTCTGTCAGAAATTCACCAAATTCGCATATCTCCAAAAAATCCCCTTCCTCAATTCCCCCAAAATATCTGGAAGGAGTGAGCAATCTATTGCAATCTATCAAAATTAATGATCAATTGGATCCTGATCAACTTATTGAAGATTCAATTGTGCAGGTATTAATTCACTCTGATAGATTAAGAACTGTAAAAAAGCCTATAAATATTTCCTCTTTTCAAAAATAAAATTAGGTCGAGTTTAACCTGCATTTTCTTATTTACTTCATTCATTTTTAGAGAATCCGCCCAGTGTAACTTTGAAATACAACATGCCACATTGGAAGTGTAATTCAAAACTTCCAGACTGGTGCTCACTACAGGGGCTCTCTGAGTTATGCACCAGTGACCATGTCTATCACTATGGATTCTCAATTTTCGCCTGATGAGGCTCAAGATCAAGAGCAAGGCAGTATTTTACGCTGGGTCCCTTAAACTTGGAGCCCAAATCTCAAGATTACCCTCCACATTAGAATTTTAGGCCAACCTGGAATTCTATAATCCTAACTTAAGTTTTGCCTCAGACTTTCAAATGCCACCTGAGGCCTTGAAAAATATCATCAATCAATTACTTGAAGGGGATCTAATCCCTGGAATACGTTCTACCCAATATCAATTGAATGCAGTACCTTCTATATTTTGTGAGAAGTGCTGCAAACCTCTCAAATGCCAGGGATTGGCTTCAAACAACATCTACAACAACATTGTACATCTACATTATACCACTTGCTACCTGTAGTTGGAATGCACCATCAAGGGATGCTCAATTTACTAGAAGGACTCCAATCCTTGAATAATTATATTTCCAATTAATTAAAGTTGGCCTCCAAGTTTAACTGAGATAATTAGTGATGCTATTAAAAAATTGAACTTCCCTCAATGAAGTACAATAGCAGCTCATTCAGTTTGATCATGGGATATCAAATTTTATTGATGTACAAACTTCCAAAAAAGGTTCAAGAGATCCAGAAGGTTTGGAGAGAGGGTGTTTCCCAACTCTCTGAGCGTAGTCAATCAATGGAGGAAGAAATTAGAACCTGTCTTTTTTAATTGGAACAATTGTACTCAGGAATTCAGTTCTGGGTCAATGAAGTAGAGAAAACCTCTGGAAATATGGGTCCTCCTGGGGTAGAAGGACCACGTGGGCCACCTGGGGGTGTAGGGTCTCGTGGACCTCCTGGAGCTGATGGGCCCCGTGGACTCCCAGGTGCAGATGGACCTCGTGGACCTCCAGGCGCTGATGGTCATTCAGGATCTTATCAGCAAATTAACTCTCTCATGAACATGATGACCCACTTATGTGAACAGTTCTCTAAGGAGGCCAAAGAATGCAACCTAACCCCTGATGGGGTACCGATTGACCCCCTTTTGACTCTGCAGTCCTTGTCTGATAAATTGATCAATTTGGGAAAGTGGGCCAAGGACACTGATATCTTATTACATGCTTGTAAATCAAAAGGGGAATTGCTCCAAGCGAAAATTGAGACTCTGAAACTTAAGTATAATGCACAACAGGAACAGATTTCTGAGCTATCTCACCGACTAGATGAGAAAGTAGGGCATGCAGAACTGAATCAACAGATTAACAAAATTTGGACGGAAGCTGTTGGTCCTTACCCTCAATTTTCTTCTCAAGTTTCAGATTCTGCCTCTAATGTGTCTACTCAATCTGAACAGCCTGGAGTGCGTGTTTTGACTACCGTTGCTCCCCTGAGTTTCAAGCTAGTATTCAAGGACAAATAATCCCCAGAGGAAGGCAGCATTATCGCCTTTCTATATCTGTATGAAAAGGCATTAAGTGAGGCCTTGGATCACCAAAAGATGAAATGCCTGCCTAATTGACTTACTCGAGTGGCTCAAGATATTATGGTTCCTCACTTAATGACTTGCTCTACTTGGGCTCAAGTCAAAGAAGCATTGATCAAAGAATTTGGAAGTGAGCAGACCCTATCTTCTCAAAAACAGGCCTTTATGGGTATACAGCCCCACCAAAATAATCTATTAAGGATTTTGCTCATTAGTTCTATTGGGAAGCTCAAACTCTTGTAGCCTGTGTTCAGTTAAGCTTGGACGTTGCAATTACCGCAGTTCTGTCAGCTTTTACTACTAGGATGAAAATGAAAGTTTATTTGATCAGTGTCAAAAAGAATTTACGAAGTATTTTGGATATTAAGGAGGCCTTATCGGAGTTGCCCCCTCAATCCTCCAAAAAACCCCGAGTTTATGAGTCTCCTAGACCTTGTCGCCCCAAAGTCTATGTGATGCCTGAGAACACTAGAGTGATCCAGTGTATTTACTGTCATCGCTACTTTCATACTGAGGTTCTTTGTTTTAAAAAGGAAGCAGATGAAAAAAGAAAAGAGATAAGACCAATAAGATTCTTCACCTTGATAGTGATGTGAGTGCGCAGCAAGAGTAGCAAAGTCCAATCAAGTGTAAGAAAGATGACCAAACTTCTTATTCCTTGCCCTCCTTATTGGCATTATCCTCTCAGTTTGGAAGCACCATTACCTGAATTAATTTCTGAGTAAATCAAATCAATGCCAAGGCTATCATAGATACTGGATCCCCGGTGAATGTTGTCTCCTCCAAATTGGTCAAATAAATTAGATTAACCCCCAATATTTCTCATTATGAAGAATATCGCACTGCTGGCCCTCAGAGTACTCGGTCTATTGGAGCTTTTTCATCCCTTCCTCTGAAATTGGGAAGTTAACCTTTACCTTCCAGCGATTGTGCTCAATAATTTGAGTTATGACCTACTCTTGGGAACTCAATTTTTATGATAATTTGATGGAATTATCAACTACCCTGACTCATCGTTGTCTCTCTTGGGGTATCAAGTTCCCTTACTTTTATCTGATCATGCTTCCACTTGATGTCAATTATGTCTGCTAGAAGGAACTAAAAGGTCTTATTCACTTCAGTATCAGGTTGAAGATCCTCATGTAAAATTACCTCCTACCATGGGTGATATTGAAGAGGGAATGCCTATTTCTTCTCCTGAGAAATTAGTTATTCCACCAAAATCACAAGTGATCATTAATAATTCTTTGCACTTTTCGATTACCAAGGGGCATTTGCTACAAGTCCAGGACACTGTCAATCCTTCTGCCAAAGAACTCTTGCCTTGTCCTGGAATAAAGGATTATGCTTATTCAGGCTCTTTATTCGTCTTACTAGCAAACCTTACTGATGTGCCAAAACTGGTAGATTGAGAGCACACAATTGCTTATGTCAAGCTGTTACCCTTATCTCGTATCTATGATGTTAAACCCTTTGGGAGTTTACAAGACTTTGGATTGGAGAGTGATCAGGAAACCTTACTGTGGGACCTGCTATCAGGAAACATCTCTCTAAGGAACAGGAGAAACAAGTGCCTCAATTATTTGACGAATATTCTGACATTTTACTAAGCATACATTATGATTTTGGGAAGATGAAAGGTGTAGTGCACACTGCTGAAACTGGTGATCGCCTTCCTATCTGTGTGAAGCACTAGCATAAATCCAAAGTAGAAGAAGCCTAGGTTACTAAGGAGTTGAATCAATTGCTGGAAGCTGGATTATTGAATTTTCCAATAGTTCCAGGGCATCCCCATTGTTGTTGGTTAATAAGAAAGATGGTTCTCATAGAGTCATGATGGATTATTGTTGATTGAATACTATAACTGATGGGACTGTTATCCATTACCTAAGATTGATGATTCTCTTAGATTGTTGGCTGAATCCACCTGTTTTTCAGCCATGGACTTAGCCAGTGGATATTGGCAAATTAAACTGTATCCAGAAGATCTTGCCAAGTGTGCCCTGATATTGAGTGAAGGGTTGTTTGAACCAACTCACATGCCTCAAGGCCTAAGCAATGCCCCCGCAACTTTCCAAAGGGCCATGGACAGTATGCTCCAGGATTTAAAGCTTACTTTTATTCTGGTATATCTTGATGACATTACCATTTTTTAAAACCTTTACTGAGCATTTAAACCATTTAAAAGAAGTTTTCAGCTTAATTCAGGGCTCTTCCTTAATGCTCAAGCCCTCCAAGTGCTCATTCTTTCAAAATGAAATGGACTTCTTAGGACATCAGGCTTCAGCTAAAGGAATTTGACCCCTTGTGGACAAAGTTCAAGCCATCCAACAGATGCCTCCTCTCTCTTCTTTACGGGATATTCAAGTCTTTCTCAGTATGTTTGAGTATTATTGGCAATTTGTTACCAACTTTGCTGATATGCTGAACCCTTATTTTATCTATTGCAAAAAGGAGTGTCTTTCGAGTGGGGATCAGCTCAAGAACAGTTTTTTAATTATCTGCATACCGCTTTGATGAAGGCGCCTGTTCTAATTCACCCCCAGTTTGATAAGCCTTTCTTTCTACATACGAATGCAAGCAATGTCGCTATTGGGTCTATTTTATCTCAGTGTGATGAAGAGAAGAATGATCATCCTATTGCTTACTATAGCAAAACTTTGTCAAAGGCCGAACGAAATTATAGTGTTACTGAGTGAGAATTTTTGATGGTAATTTTGGCCATCAAGCATTTTAGGCCCTTTTTATATGGTACCCATTTCACCGTTATTACCGACCATTCCTCCTTATGATGGCTGCAGAATATGAAGGATCCTGATGGGAGGTTGGCCCATTGATCTTTATGATTGCATAATTACGATTTTTTATTGTTCATCGCTCAGGAGCTCAGCATCAAAATGTGGATGGGTTATCACAACTAACTATCTTGACCTTGGAACCAGAAAAAGAAGAACGCTTGTATAATCTTATTGGACAACCAGAATTATGGGATCTAGAGACTGAAGAGGATTGAGCCTATCTAAAATCATTTACCAAGGATACTATGATACAAGATGGAGCTTTGTACAAGAAAGTCAAGTCTAAGTGGTTGCCCTTCCTACATCCCAACTCCAGGTTTCATGCTGTAATGGAAGGTCATGAACAAGTTGGTCATAGTGGCTTAAAGAAAACTCAAGAATGGTTGAAGACTCAATACTATTGGAACAACATGACTGAGTTCATTTGGGAGACTCTTGACTCATGTATTACTTGCAAACGTCATGGAACTACCAACCCTACTTATCAACATCAAGTCATTTCCCCAACTAAGGCGTTCAAAGTAGTCAGCATTGATGTTGTAGGGCCTTTTCCTCCGAGTGCATGGTCATCAGTATATCATTATGGCCATTGACCATTTGACCAAATGGGTTGAGGCCATTTCAATTGCTACCCCTTTGGCTTAGACTCAGCCTTATTCCTATATCAGCATATTATTTCCCAACATGGATGTCCAAAGATCCTTATGTCAGATAATGGGACTAATTTCACCTCGCAGCTTATACAGGAGTTATCAAAATTATTTAACACTACTCAGCGATTTGTTGTCCCATTTAATCCATCCAAAAATGGGGCCATTTTACGAGTTAATGGAACCTTGGTTTCAATTTCAAGGAAAATGGCCTTGACTGATCTGACTCGGTGGAATTTTATTTACTGAGTGCCTTGTTTGCTTATTGGATAAGCTATCACTGCACTATCAAGATGTCTCCATTTAAGTGTATATATGGGCGGGATCCTTCAGTCCCTTCTAGTGTTCAGACTATCTTTGAAAAAAGCATCCCAGAAAATTCTGATTTAGTTATGAGAAATTTGGCTGATGAGCTTATCCGCCTCCAGGCTCAAGCAATGAATTCAATTGAAACCACCACTCAAAGAGAGACTCTACAAAGCAATCAACATAAACCTGCCTTAACTGAATATCAGATTGGGGATTATGTTATGTATTATCATTCTCAGCTAGGTGGATGGACTGAAAAGCTGAGAACTAATTTGTTTGGTCCTTATAGAGTTATATTTCAAAAAGGACTAAAATATTTGATTGTTCATACTAATACTGGTATTGTGGTAAATCATATTCATCCTAGGTTTTTAAGAAGTCATCCTCCACCGTGATTGAATCTTGAGGGGGAAAGTGTCAGGAATTCACCAATTTCGCATATCTCCAAAAAATCCTCTTCCTCAATTCCCCTGACATCATCAGAAGGAGCGAGCAATCTATCACAATATATCAAAGTTAATGATCAATTGAATCCCGATCAACTGATTGAAGGTTTGATTGTGCAGAGATTAATTCACTCTGATAGATTATGAACCGTAAAAAAGCCTATAAATATTTCCTATTTTCAAAAACAAAAATCAGGTCGAGTTTAACCTGCATTTTCTTATCTACTTCATTACATTTTTGGAGAATCCTCCCAGTGTAACTTCAAGATACAACCTGCCTCATTGGAAGTGTAATTCAAAACTTCCAGATCCTCCACCTCATATTCCGCCTCTGCTGGGTTGTACAACTGGACCTGCTCTGCCTTTGCTGGTATGGGGCCTTCAAATTTCTTGAGCTGCGAAACATGCAAAACTGCATGTGCGCATAATCCTTTTGGGAATTCTAGTCATATGTCCCCTCATTTACCTGTCTGAAGACCTTGTAAAGTTCTGGGTTGACGGGTCTAAACTTATTACACTTCCCTGGGGTGTGTAGTGCTCGGCATTCATCAAAACATAATCCCATCTTTGAGGGGCAGAGCCTTGGAGTGATGCGCGCCTGCCTTCCTCTTCTGAGCCTCCACCGCCTTCTCCAGGTTGGCTCTCAATATCTTCAGATTTTCCCGCGTCCAGTCACCAAATCCTCCGCTGCAGGGTTTAATTCACTAGTCTATCGTCCAACATCTGTGGGTGATACCCGTGGTTTGCAGAAAAGGGGTACATACCAGTCAACAAGTGTGTCATGTTGTCATATGTAAACTGTGCAATTCTCAGCCACTTGATCCAATGATCTTGTAATGTGTTGAGGTAGCACCGTACGTATTGTTAAAGGGTTTAATTGACCCTCTCCATATGGCCATCTGATTGGGGATGGTAAGTGGAGGAACAGTATGGTTTAATTATAAGATTTTTAGGAAGTGATCCCAGAACTTAGAGATGAACTTTGGACCCCTGTATGAGATGATATCGTCCAGGAGTCCATATTGGGCAAAGAAATCCTTCACAAAGATGCTGCCATGTCTTTCGCCGTGATCTTATAGGTGCATGGGAAGAACTCAGCATGTTTTATTAGTTAATCCACTACCACCATGACCGCATTGTAACCCTTTAATTTTTGGAGCCCAGTGATAAAATTCCCGCTAAGGGAGGTCCAAGGCATTTGTGCAATCTGCAGCGGTTTTAACTTCCCAGCAGGTATGCTTATGAGATGACTTTGATTGGGTACATGTAAGGCAGCGCGCAGTATACCTTCTTACAGTTCCCGCTAGGCCCAGCTAGGAGTAGTTCCAGCATATCAGCTCAATTGTTTCTCCACATCAGGTTGTCCCATCGGGGGTAGTCATGACATAACTCTATTAACTCAGTTTAAAGCTTGAGCATCAGGACACATGGGCGGTCGTAATGCAGGATGAGGCTCACATCCTTCCTATAATTCTTGTAGCCTTCGCTGTGGTCCCTCCCTTCTATCTCTCTCCTGACCTTGTCCCAAATTTTGCTGCATCCGTGGGCTGTCTGAATCCTATCTGTTAAGTCAGAGCATTCTTCATGTATTGATGCAAACACCTGGGGAGGGAGCATTGTGGCTGTGTTGAAATATCCAGCTCCTCCTTTACAAAGGTCATTTATGGGCCCCAGCTAAAGTAAGTCTGGGAGTATTTTGCTCTCCTCAGGCTTGTATTCCATATTGAAGTCATTTTGAGTCAGCTCTAGGTGCCAGTGGGCTAGTCTATGGATCATCCTACAGGGCCCTTGTAGTACACCAGGGCCCTGTGGTCAGTCCAGATCATGAACAGGTGGTGCACGTACAACAAATGATGCTGTCACTCATCTAGTGATGCAACAATTGCCAAGAGTTCCTTGTCATAGATGGTGTCAGGATTCTCCATGTATTGGAGAATCCCCAACTAATAGTGGCGACCCATCTATGGGTGAATGCTGGATTGGGCTCCCCATTAACTTGGGATAATCCCAATCTGAAGTATCAGGAATCATCCCTAATAATATTAATAATTCATTAAATTATATTTAACCCTGGAGAGTAAACGCTGAGGATGTCAAAACATCAATTCGGCTGTGGGAATTACCATATGACGCTAACCCAGTCAATTCACCCTTTTAGGATTACTGGAAACTAATGCTGAGGATGATCCCACTCCCTGTTGTATTATTTAGTTATTCTTGGCAATTAGTTCTGAGACTCTCCCCATCCTGAATCCACCCATTACCGATCCATTGAGGTTCTATAAATACCTTGAGGATCATTTCAATAAAGGACGATCTTTCACAATCTCTTCTTTTTTAGCTAACTTAAGGCCTTGACAGCCTATTAACTCACTGGATGCTTTGGGCCCAGATTAATTATGGGCACATGTTATGTTGCTCTCCTGTGGCCCCACAAGTTGTGCTCCCTGCCAGGTGCCCCCAAGTTCCCCATGAGAGCTATTTTGGGGAAAAAAGGAGGGGAAGTTGCAGCTGAGGGCCATTGCCCGAGGCATATACCCTGGGGCTAAACAACCCAGGAGGTATGACCTGGCCCTTGCCCCAAGAGGGCAAGCCAGGATGAGGGGGACTAAGGGCCCCAAAACTAGCCTGGGCGACAAAGCCCAGGCTACCAGATTTGATCCCTGATGCCAGTCCTAGTGCTGATGTTGGGTGTCAATCCCAATGCTGGGACCTCCTCCCAATGCCAGCCCCAGCACCAATGATGGGTGTCAATCCCAATACTGGGACCTCCTCCCAATATCAGCCCCAGTGCTGATGCCGGGTGTCAATCCTTATGATGGCCCCAGCACCTATGCCAGCTCTTATGCCAATGCCAGGGCCACTCCTTGATGACGCTCACCAGATCCTGCCGTTGTGTCCGTGCTGGCTACCTTGGTCCATTCCACCCTGCCAACCCAGATCTGGTGTCCCTGTCTTGGCTCTCCTCTATTTGATGCTTGGAGGGGGCTCTGTCAGGATCCTCCTTGTATTGAGAAAGTGTAACAGATCAGGTGGCACCTGATCCGTACATTGCTTCAGATCAGTCAGTACTGGATCCAAATATGGAATTCATAGGAAGGAACCCAAATTGGAGGGAATTGGAGCAAGTGGGAAATTTGGCTGTCTGAAGTTGAAATGCTTTGAGTCAATATGACATCAGAATTATGAGCTGCGTGGACAAAGATTCAATGGGATATGGAATCTTCACCTGAGATGTGTTGGAAAGTTCAGAGAGCTTGGAATAGGTGAAAGCTTATTTAATATTAGCAAAGTACTATTTATTTGGGGATAGGCTTCCTGAATGGCCAGTTTAGTCTTCTACAAAAAACCCTAAAATTCAATAAATAATTGCTTGCATAAGAGAAGAATATTTTATTTTAAATAGAATAATTGGATTGAAGATATGAGCTCTACTAGTGAGCTCAGCGTGGCATTGGTGTGGATCTTGGTATTCTCCTACAGCAAGTGGACAGTGATCTGAGGGTGCGTGGCAATGACAAAACCTGGAGGATGGTTTTGGGGATTGGCTCTGGCAGGCTGGTCCCTAGTAGAGTCAGCTATGAGGCTCTTACTTCCCGATTTCCTCATGGAATATTGGTGCAAACCCATTTGTTACATTAGACTCAACTCAACTTTTTCTTGGTCGATCTTGGAGTGCTGTGAGTGGAAGGAGGTGGATATTCTGGAAGGGGAGGAATGGTCTGGCTGTGAGTTGAAGGTGGTGGAGGTTCCAGAAGGAGAGGGATGGTTTGTCTGTACGTTGAAGGAGGCGAATGTTCCAAAAGGGGGATGGTTCTACTGTGATCCAAAAGAAGTGTCACAAA
>JAKSZP010006267.1:0-15312 GCA_022478985.1 Massospora cicadina | reverse complement strand
GTTGGGGATATTCCAATTGTTAGCGAAAAAGAACTAAGCTGACTATACTTTTTATTTGTTAAAGATAATCAGATTTGAAGACGATATTAGGTAGAGCTTCAATTCTTTAGCCTTTTATTTTCAAGTATGCTCTTTTGCTCAAGCTAGGTGGGAGTTGTTTGAAATTTTGATTGCTTTCTTTTATTTGCATTTTTTGTTTGAACTTAACTTTTTAATGCCTCAAGCTTAGAACGTTTATTAGCCTTAGTGGGCCTTATAAAGGAAGGCCTTATTTATAACCCACCTGTAAAATTTACCAATTATTCTTGAAAGAGATTAACAGGGAATTAAGCTTTTACACTACAGCCGTTTTCGGATTTTCTAACTATTCCTAAGCTTAATTTCCTTTTGCAGCTATTTCATCTTTTTTTAGATTCAGAAGCGAACGAGGAAACCTAGTTCCCGGATATTAGTTATGGTGTTTCCAGTATCGGAGAAGGCTTCGACCTTGGGGAACGAAAAGTTTGAATCCCCTCGAGAGTTGGCCTACAAGATTGAGCAAGAAACTTTACAAATCGAGGCGCTCAAAAGCAGCCTAAAGCTTACCAACGAGCTTTCCATCAAGTCGGTTCATACACTGTCCTCATTTGATAGTCGGTTGGCTAAATTGGAGAGTTCAATTCTGCCTATTCACACCGCGACGCAGAAACTAACTCGATTCAACGAAAACATCGGCAGCACGATTAACTCTCTAACCTCTATTATTGAACATATTGACATTGCCAATAGCGAAGAACAGGCAATTTTAGCTGGACCTAAAGCCAAAGGAATTCGTGCTTACATCGAGTCGGTGAGACGGTTGCGAGAAGCTAATGCCTTTCTACGCCATACCAAACTCAACGCCTTTCAGAAGCATCAGTCACAGATGGCGCAAATTCTCAAAGCAGCTCATCAGCACTTGATCAATTGGTTTCGCACCCAGTTGGAGAATTGCTCTGCCCCAGTTAGATCTGAAGTGCCACACAAGGACTTGGCAGTTGATCCTAAACAGATTGAACGGTTAGTAGAAATCATGAAGCAAATTCGCCTCACTGGAGCTGACCTGGATCTTGCCTTGCCCAACAGCTACCTGGATAACGTTTCACAGATTAGAGCAAGCTTCTTAGTTGATTCTCTTGCATCTTCCGCCAAGCGCGCATCACCTGCTAACAAAGATCAATTTGTGGGTTCAACTTACCAGAAAGGAAGCTGCCCCTTAATTGGTTACACCAAACAGATGCTCAAACTATATGAGTTAGAACATGATTTTCAAGGGCGGCTTGTCTCTGGGGAAGATCTTGTGTGTATATTTAATAAGACTATTTCTCCGTCTTTCCAAGCTTATCTTGACGCCGGTGACGCGCTTATCAATTACGCCAAGAAGGATTTACACAACGAGATTTTTCTCCTGTTTGACATTCTCGAAACCCTATTAGAACATACGCCACGGTTGAAGGCCCTCCTTAAGCTGGCGGAAAGGTCTGATTCACCTATTCTTGCCATGGTGTCAACCATTAGCAGTACCCTTATGAGGTCGTTCCCCGCTTTCCTGGACGATATCAGCTCCGGGGCTCACCGTCAAACCCCGCTGTCGACTGATGGGACTGTGCATGAGATGACCAGCGGCGCTTTAAACTTTGTCAAGCGCATACTTGATTATCCTTCAACTGCCGAGATGACGCTCCAAAACCTGGGTGTCTCACATCCGTGCCTGCAAAACGAGAATATCAAGGAGGGCCCCTTGGCAGTCCGGTACTTCACTAACGTGGCAGAAGCGCTGATCAATTTTTGCGAAGTGAAGGCTCGTGGATACAAAAGCAAAACGTTGTCAGCGATTTTTCAGCTTAACAATGCCCAGTATTTACTCAAGGCCATTCAAACGTCTTCAGCCCTAGCAAAGTATGTTCACGAAGACACCGTTTCAAGACTAGAGAAGCTCATTTCTCAGCATCTGGATGTGTATCATGAAAGTTGGAAAGGTTGCCTTGAGTCCTTAACCGATACAAGCCTCACCCGCGTTGCCTTAGGTGCCTCTTCCTCCAAGCATTCACTTAGCTCCTCAGAAAAGTCGAATGTGAAAGATAAACTCAAAGCTTTTAACCTTGCCTTTGAGGAATTGCACCGTACCCAGAAGGCATACACCATCTCTGATCTGGACCTGAGGAAGCGCATTATTGACCAAATTCTCACCATCTTGCTTCCGATTTATAACCAAAGCGTTGAGAGATTTCGCCATTCAGATTTTTCAAAGAATCCATCAAAGTACATCAAGTATGATAAGGAATCCCTTACGGTTGCTGTTAATGGTTTGTTTGACTTGGCTTCCTAACCTCAGCTCCTCATGTAGATTAAACCTTAATTTTCTTATTGCCCTTAACCAGTCTGAGAAAATTTACTAAATTTTATGAGCCAGTTTCATCTCATACAACCTTCTTAATTCAATATTGTTGAACCTCTTACGAACTTCTTTTATTAGAAACCCTTGAATAATTTCACAGGATTTATTAAACACTTTAGTTTATCTCTATAAAGCAGCTTAAGGTTGCTGATTATGCTCTAGGTTTAATGAAAACCTGGTTCCATTTATAAAAATTGTGGTGTTAAAGATTAAGCTTTTTAATTTTACTGACACCGTTCTTGTTTAATGTTCCATTTTTTTGAATATAGATGAAGTTGGGGAGGTAGATACATAAAACTTGTGGGTTTCTGATTCATTAAACTGTTTATAGGATGTGCGAAGCTAAACTCTGCAATGAAAAAAGCTCGAGTAGGGAGTTTTTACAAACTATACAAACGCAATAATTTAACTAAAGCTTTCTTTGCTTTATTTCAATAGTTATAACATATTTCCAATCATAACTTTCGGTTTAAACCCAATATAAACTTACTTGACAAAATAGCTTAGTTCTAAACAATATAATGTACGCAGGATTACCTCAATACATATATTAGCAAATTCTTCTCACAGGTAAATTTTCTAGTATGTTAATTTATTAGATACCTACTTTTCTAATCGCTCAGAGTGACTTGTAACTTAAATTGTTCAACAGCCCTTAACAAAAAGTCTTAACAAAGCATTTCACTTATACCCGAGCAACAATCTTGGCTTCTTTATATCCATCAGATTTTACTTGCTACTTTGTAACGGTATCAAGCTAAAAAGTTATAGTTGGAAACATGATTTTATATACCCAAAGTTATAGATTTAATTAATCCGTGTGTAAATTTTAATGATGACTCGCTTGATCAGAATCTATTTTGTTTATTGAGAGGCAAACCAATTTTTATAAAGACTGTGCAGATTGGTCTATAATCAGAGTTTTATGTCTTCAACAAATTGCGCAGGTTATCAATTGTTTTTATCTGAACGACGTTAATATACCAAAAAGTAATCCAAAAATGCTCAGTATGTTGGTAAGAAAACTAAACGAATTTTTTAGTAGAAAATTCATATTAGAGCAGACGTACCAAGGAACTGATTTATAGTTTTATATAAAAATCGGAACCTTTTTTGCCTTGTGGAGAAAGGTTATTCTATAGAAGTATCGGCTAAATCTTTGCAGAATAAGTTAGCTTGTATATTTTACTATTATGATAGCATATATAAGTGAGCTACTAGTAAAAAATATATTTTGATTTCATGAAAGATATAGTTTCCTTAATTTTACAACTTTTGAGAAATTGCTAAAGATATAAACCTTCATGAGGTATCTCTAATGAAGTTATCTTGTATTATCTACTAGTGAAGTAGTTTATTAATTAAGGTTTTTTAAATCAAAGATTATGTGTTAATCTAAGTTAAAATCTATGTTTTTAATAATAGTTCTGAAAAACTATATATGCTTACAATTGATTCCATACATAATTTTTTAAAGCTAGCAGGCCTTTATTAAAAATGATAGTTACAGGTCTTAAGAAAATAGATTTAATAAATATCTAAATATTTTAGTCACAATGTGGTAATTGTTCAAGGTTGACTGTCTCAAATAGTTCTAAATAAACATTTCATATAATTGTTTTAAGGCCTGAAATCTAAATCTTTCTTAGTATAAACATAATATGGGCAAATGGCCTAGTTAGCAAGCATGACTAACTATTATTATAAAACTCAATAACTAACTATTACCTTAGAGGCGGAAATCACATTTTCATTATCACATTTTGTTAAGGTGCTTTTCAAGTGCTCTTGTTAGCTAAGCTATCGTTTAATCTACACCAAAATTTTAATTCTAGTGAAAACTACTATCCATATAAACATCTTTTAAGTAAACTTTTATCAACAAGGTTGTTAGGATTTTTGCTGCCACATTATCCAGCTATGGCAGATACCTCTTATTCATCTGTCTTATCCCACTTTGGGTTAGCTTATTAATAAGTAACCATAAGGGATTTTTTGAATTATTAATTTTTAGTCATTATTGTTTGGAGATGTTCTCCTACAAGTAATTAGTTAAGTCTTCTTATTTGTATTTGATTTCAACCTTGATGACAATCAATGGCTTGTCAGGCATGATCACTGGCAATATCTATAAGTTATTTAGTTGTTGGTTTAATAGTCAAAAATTAAATTCCTTAGTGGATTGATTGGGCTGTCACCAATTAATAAGGGTTGTTGTTAGAGTTACTGAAGCATTGGTGAAGCTTTCAAAGGAGTAACTTGTAGGTTAGCTTGGGCAATTAGGCCTTTTATAAATGGGTAATATGTCACTTTACTAACCAACAATTGTATCTTGTAAAAGTTAATTTACTGAGGTTGGTTAAAGGCTTTGTGACACACTATTTTAAAAACCAGTTCATGTAGGGTTATTATCTAGTTAGTTGTGGATGCCAATAAAGTGGATATATAAGTAAAGGCTTATTCATCATTGATATGAATATATAGGAAAAATTTATTAGCAAAGGATACTATTTTATTGATGCGCCAACTATAGAGTTGAAAATCAAACTTTCCATTTAATCCCCTTGATTTATCCAATAAAGAAAAAACCTTAGATTTTAATATTGTTGGAAATTAACCAGATGGATTCCTCCTAATAATATTAGAATTAGTAGTGTTGGTTAGTCAAACATTATTGCCAGCTAATCTTCTAGTTTAATATTATTTAAATGATATAAAAATTATTAATTGTTTTAGGTTTGGTGGACTCCTAGTTCAGCACCAACTCTGAAATTGTGGGTAATTGTATAAATTTCTGGTGAAAAGCTGATATTTTTTAAAATAACTCCATACCTTATTTAAAAATTATATTAAACTGAAAAGTAAGAGAGAGGGGTGAATTACAGTCAATTTGGCTGAGGATAAAGGACCAGGAAATTAGGCACTAGTTTCCTAGCACCTCCAACCATTGCTGGTTAGCAATTGCTTTCACTAGCCACAGCTCTAGCATCAATGGGCTTACAGGACATGTGACATTTGGTCAATTTGTTGCTTTGCCATGTACAATGAGCAATCTGCTGGGAAAAGCCAAACGTGTGGCTTTATAGCACCCAGGACTTAGCCACAAGAATTTTGAGATCTGGTAGAGCTGATTGGAGTAAATCCAAATGGTCTTCAGTACCAAACTTTTCTGATGGGGCGCTCATTGGCCAAATTCTTGGCAATGAGAGCCAAGTGTATCACCCATACACAATAATGGTAGATAAAGGCTTGTAGTTGGATTGGGGCTGTTCTCAGGGTTTTTGCAAAAAGGGTCCTACAACAGATGCATTTCCATCTGTGATTGTTTGCCTGAGAGGATGTATCTCATCATGGACCAATATTTTTTGAACATGGCGCATTTGTAGTATCAGTGGGTGATATCTGCTTCCAGTTTGGCACATATGGAGCACTCCTTGTGCAGATAGTCTGGTCTGCTATGCTTACTAGATTTAATTGCTTAGTGTAGGATCAGCCAGGTGACTGACCGTTGCTTTGCCATTACTAGTTGGGAGTTGAGGCCCAAAATCAACTCCTTTATTTGGTAGTTGGTGTTGTGGCCTTTGGATACCCAGTCTTTTAGAATTTGTGGTAAAGCGGGTGGGTTGCTTCCAGGTTTCAGAAGCAGATCCCCATATTTGATTGTGGTCAATTTGTAGCAAATTTTAAATAGCTTGGCAGCATATTTGTGGGCAATTTGATTGCACTCCTCCCAGTTCATTTCAGAAATTATTGCAGAATTACAGGCCTCAACATCCCTGTGAATATGATCAGCATCCCAATATGCTAGCTCAAATTACCAGCCACCCAGGTGCACTGCCCGATTGCAAAGTCACCAGTTGTATGGAATCTCCTTTGGGAAGGCATTTGTGGGTGGTTCACCATCCATTTGTGTAATGAGTGGCAAGAGACTGGCTCCTGAATGCTCTGAACTTTAGCTCAGTTCACACTACAAGCTAGGGTCAGGAAGTGCATGTGCATCTACGTAGCATAAGAAATGACTTCAACTAGATCACCAAGCGTGGAATTTGAATCTAGAAGGCCTATGCCTCCTTTGCTCTTTGGTTTGGATAGGGTCTCTAAGGATATCAGCGCTACTTTTGCTTTAAGCTATAATAAGGTGAGGAGCGTTGTCCTGATATTTTTCTCTAGGTTCAGAATTATTGGCAGCATGTGGGTGACATACCACAGCTTCAAGAAGATGAATATATTGAAAGCCAACTCCTTCTTTTCAAGGCATAGGCTTGCATTTTTCCATCTTGCCGTTTAGACCAATAGACTCTATAGCACCCCTTGCTCAGTTTCCAGTACTTCTGGCCCTTTGTTATTAAAGTAGTATCCTGAAGTATCAGAGCATCTGAGTGTTCTGGATCAGCATTGTGTCAGTTGGTGGCTAAATTTTGGGATACCAATCCTCATTACTGAGGTTTTTGCCAAGTTGATCTTTGCTTTTGATGCTAACTGGTATAGGTCTAGGATCTCCTTAGTGCCCTGAAGATCGGTCATTGAACTAAAACTCACTACTGTATCATCAGCAAAGGCAAGAATTTTCAGTGGCATTTGGTTAGGGTGGACTAGGCTCCAGAGTTTTGTGTCCACCACAGCCAATAAAATGTTAGCTGCAAAATTATACAGAATTGATAACATGGGATTACCTTTTCAGAGACCCTGCCTAACCAAATATCATTGTTATGTCATTGTTGATGATTAATTTGGTGACCAGGCCTGAGTACAGCATTGATATCCATGATCTAAAAGATTTGGAAATAAAAACCACATTTAGCGCCATGTGTAGGAAGGAACATGCTACCCGGTCATAGGCCTTCTCCATGTCAAGGAACATGAGATAGCCCTGCTCAGTTCCCCACATGCCCTGGAGCATGTTTTGGACTGCACTGAGGCTGTCCCAGATGTTTCAGCCCTTGGTGAACCCCTTTTGGGCCTTATGGAGTGTTTGAGGTGCCATTGCAATTAGCTGATTTGACAAGATAAATGTGAGCAGCTTGTAGTTGGCGTTAGAAAAAACAATCAGGCACCAGTTCTGGAGTTAGCATTGAAGTCTCTTTTTTACATGAGTACAGTTTAAGTCATCTGGACTCCCAGAATTTGTTGTTCACTTTGCAAGCAGTGGTTAAAGAGAGATTTGAGCTCCAGTACAATGCAGTTGAAGAATGCACTGTAAACTTCCATGCAAATGTTGTTGGAGCCCAGTGCCTTCATTATCAACAACCTTTTTTAGCACCCACTTGACTTCATCAATAGAAATTTTGGCAGACAAGTTAGTGACGCCTTTCAGTGTACAGGCCCTGAGTGCCATCTTGGCCTGGTTAATTAGGACATCTGTTGCCAAAAAGCTCATCTCTTGTTAGCAGAATAGCTTGCCTTAGAAATGTTAAGTTTTGTGCTTGATTTTTCCTGGGTATGTTGTTACTTCCCCTTCCATCATCTCTACCTCCCGTATCCTAGCCTTGGTTCATATTTTCTTGAGGTGCGCCAGGCCCTCTTTTGCCATCATCTCCACTAAGCTCTGATATTAGTAGATACCATTGATCTGACACTCCAAATTCTGTTTCACCATTAAGGCCCAATACTCTTTGTGTGTTGTTTGATATTCCTCTCCATAATTTTTTACTGTTCTTCTGGGTGAGTTTTAATCTCTCCAGTGCATCTTCCAGTTGCTTCTCAGCAGCAGTTAGCTTCTAGGTAGTCACTTTTTAGACTTTATGCTATTGTGACTAATCTTTTCTTTGATCAGAACCCATCTTTTCAGCAGGTCTATCTCCAGGTGAAAATCCAGATATGTGACCAGTTGATCCAGTCCAGCTTCAATTTGTTCAGCGCCATTCTCCATCCATCAGCGTGACTGGTGCCAACTGCCATTCTATGTTCCTCAGGGGTTTTTCAAGATCAAAATCCACGTGGGCAATCATGTGGTCACTTTTGGCATTTATACTGACCTCGCTGTTGGATGTCAGCAGCTTGAGATTATACAACATCAATATATAATCCAGGCACAAAACAGATTGTGATGTTCTGGTGTAATCATATAACCACCACGTTAGGTTGGCTGGATAATTGTCCTCCTCATCAATTGTGAGGCACATCCCTAGTTTGACTAAGTATTCTGTATCTCATTAGCCTTCCAGTTGGAACTTTCACTTGTTGGGAGCGTATCCCAACTCAGTTTGTCCAGCAGCTCAGGTCTCCTGCTATAACCGCCGTCACTTCAGTTGGTACTTCCAATAAATAATTTTAAAATGTCCAGTTTTTGTGGGGCTTCAGTGGAGCGTAGATAGCTACCACATGAAGGCTCTAGCTGGTTTCCCTATTCATAGAAGTTGCTAATAAGATCTTTACAGCATGAGTTTCCTCCATGAATACCAGGTCTATTTTCTTGTTCAGTGTGATGATCACCACATGATCCATCTAGAGGGCTTGACAGCCTATTTGGAAGGACCATGGGTGATTTGTCACGTCATGGTTTGAGCTTGGCACCATCTCCTTTTGGTTAACTGCTTGTGTTTCTGATATTAAAATTAGGACTATATTATTTGTTTAAAGTGATGAGTCTTCCGCCTTCTCATTTGTATGCTCGCCATCCCTCAAGCATTTATAGTCACAATCTTTATCTCTGGCTGCCTGACCCATGGGTATGAGGATTGATATTATTTTCTGGGTTGTGTATGGAGTTATGGACTGAAGTTTGCTTACTGGTGGGTGATGTTGCTGAGGGTGGGCAGGCGGTATTGTTCAGGTTTTGGGGTCAGTTGGTCAGAACTGGGATATTATTGCTAGGCATATTGTGCACTGGGAATTTAGTCACCATTCCCATCTCTCTATCAATGATAACGGGGACAGGTTTATTATCAGTTCTAGGTGCACCTTGGTCCCTATTGGTGGTGCTGTGGATTCCCTCTCATCTGTCAATCAGTTTACCACCCCATTGTTAGATTTTTTGGTGGAACTGAACTTATTCATCAGTTTTTGATTGGCTGACTTTTCCAAAAAATGTCAATTTGGTTGTTTTATTGGTATACTCCTTGGGTTTATTTGCCAATGATTTCTGAAAAGACTTATTGTTCACTTTTAACTTTTTGGGCTCTTATTTTGATGTATTGGCATCTTGCACTGACCATCCCTTCTTGGGGGATTTTTTGGGTTTGCCTTCTGCCATCATTCTTTTTTGTAGATTGTCCATTCTTCCTGGGATGGGCATAGTGTTATCAGCTCAGGGCTTGTTCTTTGTCCATTTTGTAGGCTTTGGGATTTGGGTTAATGAAGGGCTCATCATCTGCTTTAAGTCACTTGGCCATTTCTCACTCCCACGCTTCCCTATGGGTGAGGTCCAATTCCTGTTGTTGGCGCTTCATATCTATGATATCTGTTAGTTATTCAAATCCATTCTTTGGCCTTTGGTCAAGGAAGGTTTTGGTACTGACCTTTATGACCCTGCTGATAGGGTTGTATCTATACTCACAAGGGGTTTTCCCTTTTTGGTGATGGCATTGGGCCATTGTGTGGAGAGTCTGGTAGCAGAACTGGCACATTTGTTTTGTATCCTCTTGATTGATGTATACAACTCTGCTTAGGCTGGGCAGGTGGATGAATTGAGGTAGAGTAGTATTATTCAGCTTCATCCACAGCGCTAGTTTGTAGAGCGTTTCAACTGTTTTAGGGTGAAGGCACTTCATGTTATAATCGCCACCAGCTTTTCAAAATTCTTGTACTTTCCCATAATATATTGATCTGGTCTGGATCACTTTGTGCACCTATTCACTCTCTCTATTGGCCAGAAGATTTTAGAATGTCACCCATTGTGCAGTTTGGTTAGCATACCTAGTCAGTTCCATTCATAAATAAAATCCATTATGCTTGATGTCAATCTTGTGGAGTTTTTTTCGATCTAACTTGCCTGGGATCACAATGTTGATATAGCCCCATTTGGGTACCCAGTGGTAGTTGAAATCCCCTCCTGTCAGTACCTCATTGAGCTCCTGAAAATCGATATTATCAGGATAGACCACTCCTCCTCCACCAGATTTAAGTGGATTCAGATTGCATACTTTAGATATGATTTGGGCGCCTGGCGGTCTGTGAAGCCTCCACTGATCAGTTAGCAGATGTATTTGATATAGATTCCTGCACCATTCCATTTGTTATTGTTGGTATGGGATGCTGCTGTGCTGTATGGCTTGGATTTCAGGCTAGGTTTCAGTACTTTGGCGGGGGTCTTCCCCTTTATTATTCAGCTTACTGATTCATTGAGGCTAATCCCCAATTGAGGAACACCTCAATCTGGTTTATGCCAAACTCTCAGCAATTAATGCTCCTGGCCATTTGTGTACCAATATAAAGATTTTGCCACTCAAGGGCATCCGTTGGAAAAGATCCCATTCAGTACCATTGGAGGGCGGATTCCAGCCCACATGTTGGGTTCAAATATTTCTGGAGGGCCGCCAGCATAATTGAACTATGCTAGCACCAGTCCCTTGCCATAACACTGTTCCATCTGCCATTTTGTGAATATTCATGCCATGGCAACTGGAATTCCCGCTTCACACCATTAAAAGGCTTCAGATGAGGTGAAATTCTTGGCAGCGTATGGTGAAGCTACCAATGGCTCCAGGAAGGATTGTTTTCAGTCCAGGATGGTTTTGATTCAGATTACCACTTTGAGCCATTCCCAGCCCAGATCTGTGGTCATGACCCCTTTCATCGCTGTTGCCGCCTGTGGTGAAGCCTTGTGTTCCATCCATGGTTGAGCCAAAATGGGGGTGAACCCCATGGCATCCCAGTCTGCAGCTTCAGCTAGAATGGCGATTTCATGCCAGAGACTCCATTTATCAATAGGGAAAGGTCAGCCTCAGAAGGTTTTGTGGATCAGTTTTGCAACTCCCAATTCTGACCACTCTCAAACTTGATTGATATTGGCCCCTGTGCGGAACCAGTATTTCATTTCCAATGGGGTGAACCCATTAGTGGACCAATTGTTAGCCTCTTCTAGTGTCCAATACTAGAAGGGCCCCCAATCCACTGCTTTCTCCTTTTTCCAGCCTGCCTTCATCAGGTCAGATGCAGTGGCTGGTGGGATATGGGTGTACGACCAGTGTAAGGACTTGGTGGCCTTGAAACCAGCCACAATCCGTGGCAGTGCCTCCTCTGGGGGAGAATATGGTGTTGTACCATTCCAGCACAGTGTTAACTGGAATGGTACAGCATGCCATTTGAGGGCAGTTAAAACGTTTGGAAACCGTTTTACATAATCAGATAATTCTGTCAGGGTAAGACCTGAGCTCCTGACAGCCTGAGAAAAATTTGCTGGTATGCCAGCCTTATTGTACTCCATTGCACTAGGAGGTCAATTCTGGTCGCTATCCAAGCCTTCACATCTGCTGATTTCAAATCTTCTTGAATAGCAGCTTTAATCACTTTATGCTTGGGGGAAAGTTTCATCCACTCAAGTGAGTCTTTGGTTCAGATCCATGATGACTTGAAGAATACCGCCATGCTGAGCGATACTTGGGTGTCAAGCCAGTGTTTGGCTGCCCCAGCGGAAAACTCATGATTCTGCCAAATGGCCATAATGCAGGCGTAATGTTTTTAGAGACCCACTGTGTCACCATTGAATATGGGAAACTGCAGGGCCTCCCATTGCTTGATTTTATGAGAGGACATGCTGCAGTTCACTAACATGTTCTCTTGGATAAAAGTGTACTTTACTGGGCCCTAGTCACTTACTTAACTGCTGTTGGGATTTTGGCCTCTTCTGGCTGTACTTTTTATTTTTTGGATGAGCTTTTGCGTGATTTTAATCATTCAGATTAAGCTCCCAATACTACTTCATCCCCATTGAATATGATCCCCGATAATTTGTTCTAGCTTTTGATTGATTCTGAGCTAATTTTGTCCCCACTGTCAACTGCAATTTGTTGGGGATTGTCCCCAATGATTCACTCAGTTTTCCAGTTCAATTATGGTTGGGAATTGTCCTCCCCCAACTGGTTATTATCAGGAATGTTCCCCACCTTATTTTTCAAGCAATCAAATCAGGTGTCATCAGAGAATTTTTCTGTCCCAGATGAAAACTTTTTTGTTGTTGCCCAGACAAACTGGGCCCTTGGATTTGCTGGTTGAAAAATAAGGTGGGGAACATTCCTGATAATAACCAGTTGGATTTGGACTCCAATACAACCAAAATTTCATCAGGCTTTTATGTTTTTTTGTAAAAAAATTTTCTTGCAAGATCCTGATTCCCTCCCATGATTGAGGTTCAATGAGAGATGTCCCTGATGCCACTGTTCTCAGTATTGCTTTGCACTCCCCAAGGGTGTCATCACTTGTATGGTTTGCTGCAAAAACTGATCCTGTGGAGTCAGTTGCATTTACCATACTGGTCACTAAATTTATTTGTTTGAGCGTTTTTTGTCATTTGTGTCATTGCCAATTTGTTATTTGTCAAGCATTTATTAATTGAGCCTTTAGCGTTATCAATAAAGTGGAGGCCTAAGTCAGTGGAAAGTCTTCCAGATGGTGTAATCATCTTGACGTACTTCTTGATTAAATTTTTATTTGGTGTAAGTAAGCTATCCATTTCTTAGTGCTTAGCACAGACGGGCGGAAGGACCTACTTATGCTAAGTGGTTAGCTGTGAGGTACTGATCTATAGGTGCAGTATCTCGAAAGCAGGTGGATGCTCTATAGACTTGTACCAAAACTTTTAAATTAAAAAGTGATATTCATAGGAGAAAGGGTGTTTTTTGCTGATGTATTCATATCAACCATCTGATAATGATTTTGCCAATTTGAATCTGAGTTTGGCAGAATCTTATCCCAATGTCAACTGTCGTGAAAAATGATTTTGGGATTTTCTGGCAGAAAACTGAAGTATTTGTTATAAATTGTTTAATTATGAGTTGACTGCCTAATTTGGAGTACTGACAAATTATGCTGAGGATGCTCCAAGTAATTATTATAAATAGAAATTTATATACAGCTGACTGGCGACTTGTGCCAAGGATGAGTCATTCTAATATTTGGTTTTTAGTGATAATAATGGGAGGGAATCACTACCACAGATGACTGCTATTGGTTGAAGTTCTGCTTGTATGGCTGAGGGGTTTTCATAAGCGCAGTAGCCTAGAGTATAGATAGTCTTTTTTCCCTCCAAATAAAGATCTCTCTTTTGCCCACTTTCATATTTATTTGAAGTAGCAAGAGTCACTGAAGTGGATAGGGGTGGGACTGGAGTTCCCCAAAGTAGGTGTGGGGTGACGTTCTTGGAGTGGCTGACGCTGCCAGCTCTCATACCTCAGCCCTATGAGGAACTAATGGGAACCTGGCCAACCGTCCACCAATGATGATGTGCTGCTGGCCGTCAGCCTTGAGGGTGGTGCAGCATGGGAGTGCCATAGCCGTCCAGGATGGGTGGTGGACTCACAGGGGCACACCCAAAAATGGGTTGGCAATTGGTCATGAGGGTGGTGCAGCGCAGGAGTGCCATGGCCATCCAAGATGGGGGATGGGCTTTCCAGGGCACATTAAAGATGGACCATGGGGATAAGGCGAAGTTGTTAGTCTTCTGTGTTGGTGGGTTTGACGTGTACTTGCAGGGGGCTGGTATGCTTATGGAGGCAAAACAACAGGGGTCAACTAGTCTCCATAATGGTTGGCCTAGCACTAGCAAAGCCCACAGTACAAAGATGAGATTTTCCTAAAAGTATATTTATTAGATCTGTACTTTTTTAATTTATTGAAGGGTTCAAATTCCCTTGTCTATTATCTTAAGTAACCTGAAGTGAGGTAAACATCACTTAAGTGCAAGAATATATTTTATTGAGATTGTAATTAATCATAAACATACCATATGGATAGCTGTTGTCCTACATTAGAACTTCTTTATTAATTATATCAGTCCATCAATTGACAATAAAAGGATACCTGAGGTTGGGATCATCTAGTACTAAAAAAAAAGGATACCTGAGTATGGTTGAAAACACTTTTAAAAGAGATTTTACTGGTTAGTCGTCTCTATAAAACTAGCACTCTACTTTATCATTACAGATCAGTCAAAGATTCAGTGCAATAAACTAAAAGGGTTGCATGAGTGCTTACTGCAGGTGTAGTTGAGTCTTTTCTGACCAGATAGCAGCTTAGAGTTTTCAATACCATGTCATCATTTAAGAACAAACTCTGGAAGCTGTGGAATGAATTGAGGACTGTAAACCAGAACACTGTAAGTTCTGGGGTGCAACCCATGCACCTAAAGCAGGTTGAGTTTCCCTTCAGAACCAAGAAAGGAAAAATGGCTGCTCTCTCCTCATTAATAATGGTAATTTAACCTTGTTGTGGATGAGCGATGGGTGACAGTATACCCTTTGATGGGTGTCAGCGCTACAGTTCTTTGGACTGGCGCTGGGGTTTGCGGTGGCTCAAAGCTGGAAAAATTGGAAAGAGCACTGAGGAGGAAACGGAATAATGAGTTAGAATATTGAATAATTTATTAAATTAAAAAGCTTCGATATTTATAGGATGCATTGGTACTCAGTGCCTTTGGGATCTTTGGAGCCTCATCCAATCAGGATCTTTACTGATCTTCCATAATGGCCTCCTTGAGGGCGTCCTCAATGGATAGCGTCACTTAACTGACTGAATGGGTGGAAAGGCCGCTCCACGTGACTCAGGAATAGGTGAGGATGATCCTGAAAGAATTTTAGACTGGTAAGGTTTGATGACCGGTTTGGCATGGCTGGATTCAGAAGATGGGAATTTGATACAATTTTTATCTTGAATCATGACAAGGCCCCCTTCAAGATCCTGTCAGAGGGGGGTGTACAGCCAGAGGAACTGACCATGCACCTGGTTTACAACAGTCCCCTGAT
>JAKSZP010006266.1:0-15366 GCA_022478985.1 Massospora cicadina | reverse complement strand
CTTATAAGTGAGGGGGTAGTTCCTCATCATTATCAATATACACGAACTGCTCAATTTGTATATTTTGGTTTGCAATTATATTCCCAGACTCTTCAATTTCAGCAAATAAATACCAATAATTTTGGTTGGCTTAAATTGGGGAGTCAGCATATTCCTGTGGTTTGGTTGGCTCATTGGATTATGCATGGACTTGATATTAATCAGAGAAATCAGAAATAAATACCTGAATACTAAACTGTTATACATTTGTTGTATTGCTTTACTATAGGATAGAGTTGAAGGATTGGATATACTTTAATTAAATATTGCTTATAAAGTTCTCCGTGACTCCTTTGAGAAGAGAGGAAGATTTGAAGAGAAAATTCCCTTGTTGTTGAAGAAATATTAGAGTAACTTCTAGGGACAGAAGACAGAGCGTTAGCACCAGTCTAGCATTGAGGACAAGATTCAAGTTGGTTGAAACTCAACTATGACAATAGTCTCCTTGATATAGTCAAACCAGTCAATTTATTAAATAAATAATTTTACTTTACCATACATCAGAACCTATGCAGTAGACTTGGGAGCTACAGCGAGAAAACCAACTTAAAAGTTTACATTCCCCAAGGATAGAAGCCAAATGAATGCAATTTATGAAGTGGTCAGCGCTACCACTTTAAAGCTAGAGCTACTTGGAATCCCCATATGAGCTCACCAACTGGATACTTAACAATTATGGACAGAAGGATTGAGTAACCCCAGTTAGGTATCATAAGGATTGGAGTGGTCTACCCCAAGATAGGGTGTAGGGGTTAGTCTACTAATGTTGTTACTCCTCCTGGTGAAGTTGTTAGTATGTTAGTTAGGGAATTGCTACTAAAAATGTAGTGAAAGGTGGCCAATGACAATGAAAGATTAAGGGTCCACGGCCATCATGCCGTTGGCCTAGCACTCTTGCAGAGCACCCTATGCTGCAGATTGCAAAATTCTTAACAAAGACTAGGGTCATGACACCTATAAATTACTGTAGTTTAATTACAAGTTCTAAACCAAAAAATTTCCTTTTTGAGTTAATTTATTAAAACAAAAATAAAAGAATTGACCAACATCAGGCTCAGTTGTGGACTTCTTCCTTAAAAGCCTTTGGGTGGGTGATAAGGGTGTGTGCGTTGAGGTCAGAGAATCCCTCTTAGCACTATTCTAGAAGATTAGCATACTATAACTTCTTATTACCAATTTGGATTCAGCCTGATAGGTCGAATCACTATCAGAAATCTTAAAAATTATTTTTTGAATCATAACTGCCTTGCTAGACAGCGACAATATGTTTATCAGGCTGATGAGTTGCACTTATGGACAAGGAAGTTAGGGCCAATCCTATTTTAATCAAAAAGATTTGACACAAATGAAACTACTGGGTATGTCCTCAAATTCTTCTGTGACAAATTAGATAGTTGGCAGGGGTTCCAAACTTGAGGTTAATCCAAACATTTTTAATTGCATCTGGAATTAACTTAACCCTATAAAAAAGTTAACCCTTGTTCTTAAATAATCTAGCATTGAAAGGGGTGGTAAGTTACCTGCTGGCAGTAACCTCTGGCCATTACCACTTCCTCACAAAGCCACTGGATCCTCTCCACTAACTCCTTGGTGGTGGGAAGGATGACCAGGGAAAACCTTCAGGGGTAGGCTGTAACCTACCACTCATCCACACCATGGACTAAGTCAACCTTGTTGGTGAGAGGGGAAGCAGCTTTTATGGGCCCCTTCTTGGTTCTGTAGTGAAACTCTTCCCTGTTTAGGTGCATGGGTTGATACCCAGGACTTTTCTTATCCTTTCATCTTTAGACAGGTGGAGCTCTTCCACTAGGAGCTTGTACAAGAGCATAGTTCTTATGAACCTTGTAACTTGATGGCCTAGAAACTGGCTACCTTCTGGGGGATGACAAACTTTGGAGTGTGATTTGTGGAAGGTCTCCACCATCTCTTTGCAATGAGTACATTATCTGGCACTTACCATGCTGTTTTCATAAGAGGGAAACTCATAAAGGCAACTAGGTACTTTTCCAAATTAAAGTATTTCCTTATAGCCAAAATGGCTTCAATATCAGCCTCATGAGAGGCATCCATCTATATTGGCTCTGGCACAGAAGGTTCTTTATCCTTGAAAGAGGACATCATGGATAACTGGAAAACATTATGTTGCTCCCAATGGGATGGGAGCATCAGAAAGGAAGCTACATTTCCTAGTCTCCTCAACCACATGGGTCCAGAACAATTGTTGTAAACTTTTCTGGAGGTGACCTTCATATGAAGTTGATGCATATCAAACATGACCAGGGGACCCACCGTGAGCTCATCAGTGGAAAGATTCTTATAACATGAACTTCTTGTAGTCACTGAAAGCCTTTGTTAAGTGCTCCCAAGCCATAATTTGATTATTTTATAGGTGTATCACACATTCTTCTTACATCAGGAAATTTTAAGAAAGCAGGGGCCAATTTATAATAAGGGTTGTACCCTAAGGTGCCTTTATATGTGGAAAAGCCGGTGGAATAATGGGTTGCATTTTCATATGAAAACTGCGCCAAAAAAGATCATCAGCCCAGGTAACTTGAGCCTCAGAGGTGTAACAGCAAAGATACTGCTCTAGGATATGGTTGCACTATCCGTCTGTCCATCAGACTAGGAGTTATATGCACTGTAGCGACAGGGATTGGTCTTAGAATTGCTAACAATGCCTAAAACAGGTTTTTAAATGGGTCCCTCAATCACCCAAACTTCCCAGGGTAGCCTAAACATATAAAAGACACGGTGAACAAAGAGCTTGTCCAATCTTCTGAATTTATTGGTAAATGACATGGTAGAAGAAGGAAAAACTAGAAAATCAATCTACAACTATCATTATTGCATCAAACCCATTGTAACTAGGAAGTCTGACAGTGAATTCAACAAATTTAAAGGTCTACAGGCCTTCTTCCTGTTGTAACATATGTAGCATACCTTTATTAGTATAATTGTCTGTTTTGACCTAGAATAAGTCTTGAATTTCTGATACAAGTCACAATATCCATAGAAATACTTGTCCAGTTGAACAAATAATTCACCAGATAAATTTATTTTTTATTTTTGCAGGTGTCTCATCGCTGGGATCATGATTTGGCATGATACCTATTGATAAGCTGGGAAGAAACCCAAAATATATTCCTTTACAAAATCCTCTCCTTCAACAAATAATTTAATAGTCAAGGCGCTGCATGACTGTCACATAGCCTTAATCTTCCGCCGTGAAGATCAGGGGCAAAGGGTATTCTATAAACTCAAGGGAATTTTCAAAGCGCATTCTGGAAAATAAAATGGCTCAAACCCTAATACTAATAAAAGCGGCGATGAGGATAGAGACCCTTGTAAATGATGTTCTGGCCAACCAGACGCTGCCATATCAGATGAGGCTTGACAAGCCTCATAGAAAGGGTGATCTGGCTGATCAAATGCTGCTGAAACTTTCTTAATTAATCTAAATTTTAGTGATAAGGTTGTTGACAAAAGGGCGATCTTTGAGAACAAATTGAACTGGAGTAAATTATGTGAAGGAGTTCAACAAGCTCAACAGTACCCCTCCCAAGTTTTGGAATAGTTCTAGACGAGGAAGTCAAGGGTCAAGTTTCTCAGTATATTCTTACCTTCAAGAAGCTGTCCACAGACTTCATGGAGAACAAGACCCACTCATATCTGGTAGTTGAGGTTTAAATATAAAGTGGAAAGTGCATAAAGCAGCTTCATCTTTCTATAATCACCTATTAATTTTATTATTTCTCAAAATAAATTCTAGAAATTTGATAATAACTTTAATAAGAGATCATAGGGGAAGCGGCTCATGGACTACACTAAAGACTTTGAAAAAGGTCATTGCCTCCTTGTGCGCACTTTCCAGAGGACAGTCCCTCTTTATTAGCGCAAGTATCATTCTCATTATAGGTCAGAGTTATATAAGCAACAGTTTATATACCACAAATTAGGGAAATTGTAACAAAAGGTCCCTTTGCACGCTCCATGCACAGGTTAACAGTTAACCAGCCCAACTATTTTAACTTATTGTATAGTAATACTGTGCAGTAATCTAGCTAATCTTTGGTATAGGCAAAACTAAGCCAAAGAGCTAAATAACTTATTAGTTATAAGATAAGGAGAAAGAAATATTTTATTAATATAAAATTTAGTACTATTAAAAGTACCATGGGATAATAAAGCTGGTGATGAGGGATAGACGTATACTATGTGTTAGGTGGAAGTAGATTCAGATTTGTAGAAGGTGATGGCACAGTACAGTTTCAGAGTTGGATTAGATCATGATTCATCATTGAGGGCTGGATTGTGATCAATAATGGTAGCACAATTAAACGGTTACCATTATCTGCCATTAGGAAGCCAATAAAGCTTAAAATATAATGGGTGACATAAGGTTAATGAGGAGACTATAGGAGGGAAACTCTTAATACAAACTTAGACACAATATAAAGGTGATATTAAGTCTTCTTGAGCATTCTTCCTTATCTAATTGGCATTAAAGCACTAATTGTGCAATTTATCCTGAAGTTGGTAGGCCAAAAACTATGTGTATTATATTAATTGTTCAGGTCTTACTCAAAAGATTAAAATCACAGTAAAACAGCTATACAAAAATGTTAATGATGCTATCCAGAACGTGGCAACTATAGCATGTAACCTAAAAGCTAAAATTACCCAAACCAACATCACCATGTTTGTTAAACTCCCAGATGCCCGCATTAAAGCTGAAAAGGCTTTAACTGAATATAACAGTGCCATTTACCTATCTAGCAATTTCCATGAAATACCAATTATTAAATATATCAAACAACATGCCGCAGATGCCCAACGCCCTTACTGTCTGCCGTGACACAGCTCTACTATGGGAGGAAGAAGATGCTGCCAAAGAGGAGCCCCCTGATCCCCCTCCCCTTCCGCCATGGAGGGATAAGCAGATTCCGCTACCCACCTGGTTGGTTGTTTTGTTTGAAGTATTTCACTCAATCTGCTCATTTGGGCGTTTTGTTTGAACCAATTAGTCATGTTAGTTTTTAGTTTTAGTTTTAATTTCAGTATTGTACATCCCCTGGTCAGCTTACCTCAAATATTATGATATAGGAATTGTTCAGTGCTTTAGAATATGGGATTATTAGTTTTTTGGGTTTTAGGCTTGAGAAAAAATTTCTCAGTAAAATATGATAATAATTTTGGGCCTTAAACCTAATTAAATATCAAGTAATAATAATAAACTGGTGTCAATAGCAATAGTAAATAAGCCAAAATCAAAAAAATTGAATAAAATAAATTGTAGCCCTAGGGTTGAGGGCTTGCCCAAACTAGAGCAATGCCCAACATAAATTACCACAGCAAGGTTATCCTGCTTGTGGGAAACTTACCTGGGACCTCTTTCACAACTGCTTTGTGGCAGTTTCAAGGACCTCATCTGTCACATTAGATGAAGCTCATTAATCATGATGCCCTTGTTTCTATATAGGGTGGATAACCCTTCAGTCGATCCTTGTCTGCATGGCATGAGCACACAACCACGTTTCTAATGGACACTTTCTCTCTCCTTTCCTCATGAAGGAAGCCACGCGTTTCCTCCCCCTTGAAGGCATGCTCAACTTAACGCCCATTCTGCGCAGCCTTCAACATAATTATGACGGGCCTTCACTCCTGGGGGGAGCTAATAATTGCATGCGACCTTCTCCCAAATAAAATCAGCCCTGCTTGAAGCCGCCCCAGGAAAACTGCTCCTGCTCGCTCTAGATTGCTCAAGTATAGAAAGCCCTTCCCAGAAACATGTCTGACGGGCTCATTGAGCTGTTAGAAACCCAGTAAGTCCTTCCACCTACCATGGACAAATATCTATAATTGTTTGAGAGAATGTCCACGCCCAATGACTTCCAAGATGCGCCTTGATCTGCCCTCCTGGCCCTCATGCAGGGGAAGATGACGGTCTTGTAGTATGGCCATGTCTACTGCCATTGGCCAAGGTGGCTAAAGTCACCTCCTCCCAGATTGCGCTGATGTTCCACCAGAAACTTCCACCCTAACATCATCACCACCATGGCTGCCACTCGCCTAGGGGTCACCCTCAATGAGGAAGCCTCAGTCGCAACCCAGGTAAAGGGGCACCTAGCGTTAGCTCAGGTAAAGTTTCACCTCGCGTCACAACTTGGGAAGATACATGGCGGCCGCGCCAAGTCTGGGCCTATCTCCAGCCCCTCGCAGGATCACTCACAAGGATCACCTCGCAGCTGTGAAAATGAGGAGACCCCTTATCAAGCACCCATGAAGGGCACTCCAAGCTCTACCTAAAAGTTCCGCCAAACACCCCTACTTGTCACCACAATCAATATATGAAATGATTTGTCTTACTTTGTGTCCCATTTTCGTTATATATTATGGAAACAAGGGGAGGGATGAGGCATAACTCTAGGCGCTGGTAGACACAGGGGCAGAGGTCAGCTATCTAGACGTTGGGCTAGCAAAAAGACTGAGGCTGAAGATGGAATGGAAGGGAAACTTTATGCTAGCAGACACCTCCAAATCAGTATAATGTTGAGAAGTCAAGCCCTGGGTGATGTTACAGCAGGGGTCTCAAGTTCCAGAAAGCATTTAGTGCTATCAGAACCCTTCATCACCCCATAATCCTGGGTATATGGTGGTGGCACAAGTACCCCCCTCAGTTCAATCTAGAGGGGCGCATGGTCATGATGCACCCAAAGGATCAGCCTCCAGTAGCTCTAACCTTATTACAACTAGTGGAGGGATTCTGAGGTGGATGCTGTACTTTGGCAGGAACCTGTGATGGACATCCCAGAAGAGTTCTAAACATAAGCCCACCTGTTCCAGAGAACATTGCTCCCTCAACTTTCCAAAATTGGGGTTTTCTCTTTACAATCAAGTTCAAAAGTGATGCAGAATTCCCAATTGATTCCACGTCTACCCCTTGAACCCAAATGTGAAGGTGGCCCTGAAAGCGTATATTAAAGAGCTGCTGGAACGTGGGATGATTGTACCTTTAAGTCTCCCATATAGTCGCCCATACCCCTGGTTCCCAAATCAAGTGGTGAGACTTGATTGTGTGCAGATTACTGGCAGCTGATCATAATAACTGAGTTTTACCTTTATCCCATTCACTTGATGAATTCCATATCTCAGATAATTTTGGGAAGTCAGATCTTCACTAAGCTGGACCTGATCAACGCATTAAACCAAGTTCATGTGATTCCACGGCAACAATAGTACACGGCCTACATGTGCCACTTGGGGGTGTTTGAATACGAGATGATGCCCATTTACCATGAGAAACCTCATCGATAATCCAGCATAATATCAACAACGCCTTGAACAACCTTATTAAAAATGCTGCATAGCATACAAGGATGACATCTTCATATTCTCAAAGACCAAAGAGGAGCACAGGGGCGACGTGCTGAGCACGTTGAAGGCTCTTGACTAGGCAAACCTGCTCTTAAAGCCATTCAAATGTGACCTCTATAAGGACTCTCTCTTTCTTAGGAACGTAGTCTTCCAAAAAAGGGATGTCCATATGCCCTGAAAAGTTAAAGCAGTGAAGAATTAATTGGCCCTACATATTAGCTGACTTAAGAAGTTTTCTAGGTGTGGTGAACTTTTTGTGACATTCACTAAAACCCTCTTCAAAACCGCCACACCCTTGATGCATCTGACAGGTCAGGTGCCGTTAAAAAGGTAAAATGAGGAGGAGAGAGATTTCAAAGCCATCAAGGAGGTCCTCAAGACTGCATCCATACTTGCCACCCTGACGCTGATTGGCATTTCATAGTAGATAATAACAACTTTTTTCGCAATTAGGGCGGTTCTACTGCAAGAGAGGTAAGATAGGGTAACCATCCTGTAATCTACTTTAGTAGTAAAATGCTGCCCACTGATACAAACTACCCTGTGTACAATAAGGAGCTCCTAACTATTTTATCAGCACTAGAGGAATGGTAGCATCAATTTCTGTACGTCAAACTCCCATTTATAATCAGAACAGACCTCCATGATCTCAATTTTTACAATAGCATAAAGCGCATGAACCAGCGCCAGGCGCGGTGGCACCTCAAGCTGTTGAAGTATGATTCAAAGATAATGTATAATCCAGTGGAGAGCAACTTCATCCTGGACCTCCTAAGCAGAGAACCAAAAATAATGCTCCTAAAGGAGGATCTGTATGCCTACAACACAGCAACTATGTTGCCTCCAAACGATGTTCGCCACCATCCAAAATGCCACTCACAAACTAATAGATGAGAATCATGCCACCCAACAATGCTTAAAATATGGGGCCACACTCTTAAAGGACCTAGATGAGGTAAACAAGAGCAAACATCATAAGAAGTATTGTAAAGAGAGGTCCTTATCCTCCACAAAGGGCGCCTGTGGCTTCAAACCTGTAAGTTTCAGGAGGATGTAATAAGCGCATTCCATGACCACCCCTTGGCGGGACAGAAAGGAATGGATAAAATGATTAAGCTTCTGTATTGAAAAGATTAGTTGCTGGGGATTCCTAGTTCCGCGAGGAAGTACTTTTTAGAACGTGTAAACTGCGCCTGATCCAAACACGCCATGCATAAGCCCTTAAATCTGAAGCTACTTGGCTGGAGATGCCTAGTTCCATGAGGAAGTACATCTCAGAATTCGTAATTTGTGCCTATACTAAAAGCGCCATGCAGAAGTCCTTAGGGAAATTGAAGCTCCTCCAGATTGCATAGATGCTGTGATCCTTGCTAATTTTAGAGTCTAAAATGGGGTTTCCAAAATCTAAAGTTTATGATGCTGTTATGTTGGTTGTAGAAAATTGACTAAGTACACCAGATTCTTTCTGTGCAATTTAAAGATCATGTCAAAGGGAACGGCGAAGACTTTTGTGAATGAGGTTTTTTCCAGCATGGCGTCCCTGAGGAGATAGTGTCAGATAGAGGCTCACAATTCATCTTTCGCTTCTGGCAACACCTACAGTAGAATCTTAAGATCAAACTATATGGATTATTGGTCTATCACCCACAGTCCAATGGTTAAACTTAATGAGTTAATCAAATTTTGGACAGTACTTGCGCTGCTACCTGTCCACCTAACAAGAACGCTGGACTAATTTTCTAAAAGCCCAATTTTCTACAATAATTTGTTGCACTCATCAACAGGAATGTGACCCTTCATGGAAAACTACGGTTTTCAACCTAAGATGGTGGAAAGCCACCCCAGAAACTCAAACCCAGTGGCAAACTTCCTGGCAGCCTAGATGAAGGATAACCTGAAACACTGTGGATGAAGTTAATCAAAATGTAAAGATGCAGAATAAGGAAATACTCTCTTTCCACTCAGCATAACTTTCCGAGCAAAATTACATGTTAAAATAAAACAAATCAAATTCACCCATAGTAGCTTCACTCCAATGTCCTCAGATTCTTCACTGGCTGCTCCAGTATGGGGCAGCAGCGAAACTTCCCCCACTGCTTTCCATCCGGCAGGAAAACGCGCTAGGACTGGTTCACCAAGTCATTCCAAACCTATGGGATGATTTGTTCCGCCCAAGGACCTAGACGCCCACCTTGCTCATACCCAAGCGGTACCTCACTGCCCCCAAGTGCTCCCCTGGAGCAACATGCGCTATGGCCTAAGGGTCAAATATGGGAAACTATTCCCATACCATGACCAAACCATTATCAAAATGGCACAGGCGGTGATGACACCCGCCAGATTTATTGATTTCCGCCCCTACAAGGGGTATTTTAACCTCAGCTTCACCTGCAAAGCTGATGCTGCCAATGCAGCAACTGTGCCCCTGGTACTCCAGGGCACCCCTCTCCCCACAACTTGGACTCAGCTCCCAGCGGACACCACCTTGGTGGTCCAGTTCGCTGGTTTTCCCACCCACTCTCCCCCCCGAAGTGCTCCACCAGGAGCTGATGGACGGTTTAGCAGCCTATGGCTCCAACCCCATCTTACAATTTGTGGTCCCAAATGGGGCCACACAACTCACTGGGCCTCAGGCATATGCCACAATCAGCCCTGAATTTAATAAAATTTCGGTGTCAATTCCACGGTGCACCATAATTCCCTCAGCGCCTGACCATCCGTTTTGGGCCCACGTTGAGGGTGGGTGGACGATCTGTCCATCATGTTTTGATTTAGACCACTTGAAAATGCAAGTGCCCCTCCTCACCCACTTCTGGCGGATTAGATGACTCATCCGCTGACCTCCAATCCACTGCCCACCCTGTACAATTTCTGGTATGGGGCATCATCCTACTTCCCCCACCCCCAAAGCCTGTTGCTGCAGCTGCACCTGCAGCCACCAATCAGCCTCCTCCTCACCCCAATGCCAAAAATAATTCCTTCAATCAAGCATCAGACTGGATCCCAGTTTGATCCCATACTTCCTCAAATGAATTGACCAAACCTCAACTGTACGCTGATTCCCCATTCCAATTTAACCAAATCCCATGGGAATTATTGGCTGAAATTGACGAATCAGGTAAGTTTATTGAAGAACCATCTCTGCAAATTGAGCAGTTCATTAATGCAGATTGGGATGCCAGATACCCCCCTCGACTTTATACCCCACAGCTAAATGCTATATAGTTTCGCAGTGATCACCAGCTTGCAGTCAAAGCAGCTGTAACACCAGATTGTCGTCCCCTAGGTAAATCTGTCACTAAATCAGTAGTAATGCTCACAGGAGGAATTTTACCTCCTGTTATCACCACAACCTTAACTCCAAAAAGTAAAATCATGGTGAACCAGCTATACAAAAATGCAAACGATGCTATCCAGAATGTGGCAACTATAGCACGGAATCCAAAAGCAAAAATAACCCAAACCAACATTGCCACATTCATTAGACTCCCAGACGCCTGCATCAAAGCCAAAAAACTTTAACTGAAAATCTCAGTGCCATTTATCTAGTTGTCAATTTCTATGAAATTCCAATTATCACTAATATTGAACCCCATACCGCAGATGCCCCAACACCATTACTGTTGGCCGTGACATGCACTCAACTATGGGAGGAAGAAGCTGCTGCTGATTTGGCTGCCAAAGATGAGCCCCCAGACCCCCCCTCCCCTTCCACCATGGAGGGATAAGCAGATTCCACTGCCCACCTGGTTGGTCAGTTTTCGAAGTGTTTCACTCAATCTGCTCATTAAGGCGTTTTGTTTGAACCAAGTAGTTATGTTAGTTTTTTAGTCTAGTTTTAGCTTTGGTAATTTCCGTCCCCTGGTAGGCTTGCCTTGAATAAATAAGATGCAGAATAAGAAGGCCAATGCTCATTAATCCAAGGCCCAGGTGCTAAAAGAAGATTTGATGATGATTAACGCAAAGAACTACTTGGTCCCTGCTAGCTGCAGAAAATTTTGATCAATTTTCCTAGGCTCATTATAGGCCTCCATTAAGTTAATGAAATATACTACAAACTTGGTTTTCTGAGTGGCCCCATGTACATATGGTAATGCACATATTGCAACTTAAGAAGCTTGAGGTCCTTTTCCCAAGAAGCTAGAGCTATTTTTACTCAGAAAACTCAGGAGAGGCTGATTGAGGTGGAGGAAATCCTGGTCTTAAAGATTTCGTAAAGGAAGATCTGGTACCTTGTTAAGTGGGTAGGCTACCCAGTAGAAGAGTCCACCTAGAAAGCTGCCAACAACTGCATCAACTTCCCACAGAAGGTGGAGGAGCTCTGTATTAGAGGGGGCTCTCATCTGGAGGGGTAATGTATTAGTCAAGACATTGCCTGACTGCCACATAGCCCTAACCTTCCTCATTGCAAAAACCAGGGTCAAATGGGATGGTTAAAAACGCAGGGGATTTTAAAAATGGAATTCTGACAAAGCATATGCCTCAAAACACAATTTTAAAAAACATAATGAGGTTTAGAGCTCATAAATGGCGCTCCTTCCAACTGGATGCTGCCATATTGGATGGGGCTAGATAGGATTCTCATAGGTGAGGATCTAGTGAATAAAATGCAGCTGAAACTTTCTAAGTAATCTAAATTAAGTGATAAAAATATTTACAAAGGAGTGGGCTTTAAGAACAAGAAAAATTGAAATAATACCTTAAAAAATCCCTAATCTTTAATGATACTCATCATAAGGTTTAGAACAAGTCTAGATGCAGAAATCAAAGGGTGAGTTCCTCAGAATATCCTTATCATTGAGAAGCTTTCTGAAGCTCCATGAAGAACAAGATCTGTTCATCCTCAGTAGTTGAGTTTAAATCTAAAACGGCAAAGTTGTGTAAATCAACTTTGGCTTTTATAATCATACATTAAACTAACAAATTCCAACATATATTTTAATATTTGGAGCTCATTTTATTAAGAGAACATAAAGGAAACATCTCATTGACTTCTTATTGCACTTTGACAAGTCCATTGCGTCCTTATATACACTTTTAGATGGCAATCCCTCTTTCTTAGAGCTAGTATCATTCTCACTATAGTTCAAAGACACAAAGTCAACAGCTTCTTAAACCCACGAATTATGGACTATATAAAGTAAGGTTTTCCTGCTTGAGGTAACTTACCTGGGCCCTCTTGCCCAACTGCTTTTTGGCAGTTTTCAAGTACTCCATCTGTCACTCAAGTGGGTTTTCTTGTGGGCAGAAGTATCAGTTGATCAAACAACTCATCTTCTCCAAGCAGGATGTCTGGCCAGCCAATACATAAGAAAACAGAGCACATCTGGGGCTTAGTCCTCCACAGAAACCTTGGGAGGAGCAATGGCTAAGTTTTGGGGAGGATTTAAACATGGCCAATTACTGAGCCTCCCCCTTAATAGAACACAAAGATAAATTACAGCTCAGCATATCTAAAAAACATTAAGGGCACCTTTAAAAAAACTCATATATGATATTATAGCTATAAGGGTGTAATAAGTCTTGGACTAAGGATGTGCCACTTCTGAAGCATCTTAAAAAATGAGGTATTGTGTCTGTTCTAACAACAACTAAGTGTTAAGCTCCTGGAGAAAATGCCGCTAGTGTGTGAGCAACCATGTCACCTCCACAATCTTATCATGGATGGAAAATGATTACTCCAAGGAGGAGAACTTATGCAAAATGTAGGTGACAGGATGACTCACCCCTTCATGATCCTGAAGCAACACATCCCCACCACAGCCGCAGAGGCATCACGTGCCATAATAACAGGCTTGGACAAATCCGCGTGCTTGATGACTGGAGGTGCTGATTAAACTTTCTTACTAGATTCTAACATGTGTTATAAACTTACATCCACAATAAAGGAACGTTTACCAGTCAAGGGACAAAGGGGCGCCACCAATTGAGATAGCTCAGGGGAAATTTTTATAATATATTAGTACCTAAGGAATTCTGCAGCTGCTTCTGCGTGGTGGTAAAGGGCCATAAGAGAATTGATACAAGTTTGTAGGGGGAATGATATAAATATCCCTTAACCCCAGGTTACCCAGGAAAGTAACTTCCTTGTTGTAACACACACTTTAAAAGGATTCACATACAGAATCTCCTTCTGCAAGGAAGTCAACACCTCTTCAAGGTCCTTTAAACGCTGCTATTGATTGGATAATTGTACAAAAATGTTGTCAATATATGATGCCCACTAGTAAAATAAAGATCGCCCTGGGACGTCATCAATTATATGTTGGAACGTTGAAGGACCATTTATAAAGTTGAAGGTCATTATTCAGACTTGAAAGTAGCTCATTATTATATGGATGACTGTATGCCACTCCTGACCTTCCACTATCCTGTTTTGATTGAAGGCATTTATAAGAAAATGTTTAAAAATCCCAGGACTTTGCAATCACCTGACTGATAGGTTGTTTAAGGGAAGGGGATAAAGATCATGTATCATTTTATTATTTATATGATTGTAGTCCATGAAAGGTCTCATGGTCCATCGGCCTTTTGTCTGAAGGCAATGGGAGAAGTAATGGTAGAGGCTTTTCAGAAACTCTGCCCCTTCAGAAGCGTGTTCTTTAACCAGATCTCCAATGCCTTATCTCCTTTTTCATTATATGGATACAACAAGCAGTTGATACTGACCAAATCCAGCATCAAATGAAAGGCAAGATTATACTCAGAGTGAGGCGGGAGTTGATTAACTTTCCATATTAAGGATATCTTTATATGATACTAGCCAAGAGGGAAAGTTAAAAATGGAAGCTCCAAGAGAAAAAGTTTAAAAGTAACGGAGCCCACTGCTCTTGTAGATGCTAACTTAACAATGAGAGAAAACTCCTAACCATAAAAGATTATTCTTAAAGGGCAAGAAATTGGGCTCCAGTTTTTATTTTCCTGTTGCTGACGCCACCAGCCAACGCCTAGAAAAACTAGAACAGCAAATCTGACACCAAGATAAACTTACTGAAAAGCAGAACGTGTACATGAAAAAAGGGTGTCATACGACTTGCTTCATAACAATTCATTGGGGCATAGGAAGCACTCAATACAGATGAACCCATTACTGTTAAGATCAAGATCCTGAGAAATTTCTAAACTCAAGAAGTTCCCAATTATTTCAATATCCAAGAGAATCAATGTAAATTATATGGGTTCCCACTGAATTTTAAAAAGGAAACAAAAAATAGGCATGCTTCTGTTTACTTGCAACAGCATGGGATATCACTGAATGAGCTGTGGGAATCATAGGGATATCAACTGGTCTAGAATCTTAAAGGATATAGGATCTTTGGCTGGATGAATCACCTACAATGCAGCTTGTTGCAACTAAAACAGTAATGCACCAGAGGGTTCAAAGGTATCTGTTTCTTCTCAGTATCAAGATCATTGGAAAGATCCTGGCTATTTAATTTTAGGGAGATCAGATTAAGAGATGCGAGGGCAAGTCGAAAATGACAAGATGTTCATATATGTGACCTTTTCAGGAATTGCACTCTGATGGAATTAGAATAACCAGAAAATTCGCCATAAAAGATCCTCCCAATATGACTACAGGGGGAAAAACTTTGGCACCCTCCCATCCATATCTGGGCACTCTTATTGTGGCACCAATAGAATTGGACAATGAAGAAACCTTCTCCAAGGCGGCCATCTGAGGTTCCCAAGAGATATGAATTGTGAGGATAGGATCTAAAGCAGACCAGTATACTGCATTCAAAATTTCCAGAGTAAAAATCATACCAGGAGCCTAATCCAGAAAAAACTCAATGGAGGAGTTTAAATTCAAGAATTTCACGCCAAAAGTAAAAACTTATATAAGGGAAGCTAATCTTGATACTGGGGCTTTATCACTGAGGTCATCAAAGTGATTAATAGCTTGATATTTTTACGTGGTGACTAAATTCAGAGTAACCCATACCTAGC
>JAKSZP010006265.1:0-15390 GCA_022478985.1 Massospora cicadina | reverse complement strand
TGGCTTCTAGAAAGGGCTTCATATAGTCCAGCATCTAATTGTTTCTGAAGTTCTTCAAAGATAAGCTTCTCAATCTTTAGTTTCTATATGGTTTAGATCAGCTCTTCACTTTCTGCTCAAACCCACTTTTAAACAATTTTAATTAAAAGTAATTTAAAAAGCCATCGTTGACTTACTGCACCACCAATTTCTCATAAAATCCTTGGCACCTATTCCTGATTCTTATGTATGGGCAGCATTTCTCCAACCCATAGCGTTTTCCTCCCTGCAAGTATATGCGCTCAGGTGGTTTGATTATTCTACCAAATAAACCTGGCTGCTTTTCTCCACCAAAGGAATTAGCACTACACTTAGCACGCATCCATCTGAATTTCCCCCACCCATGTCCCCTTCCTTGCTACACGATTTAATTTCGCCTTCAAGTCAAAAATAGATGTTCATTCTATTATGCAAGTAAAATAAAGTGAGCTTGCCACCATAGCCTTTGTGCTGGATAACTTTATCAACTAACCCCTTTTAGGGGTTTTTATATGTTTTACTACTAAAAATGACGCTGCTGTAGTGGTGGTAACTCCTTTATTTTAAAAATACCACAGTCCCCACTATTCACACTATCCTTCCCGCAGAGACTAAATTGGTGGTGTCATTTATGAATCTCTATTTTCATCTACCCCAATTTTTATATGTGGAGTTAATGTTGGTGCTTTCATTTTATGACACTCAACGCATCCTCCACTTTACCATTCCCTCTGGTGCAAAGTGCCTTGTTTCCCATTGCATCACCGCCAACATCACCATGCACAACCCCATCATTGACAACAAATCCCATCATGTGCTTGCATTGCTGTGGCACAAAAATATATTTTTGGATCACTTGATAACAGTCAACAGATTGTCCTCTCTGTTTTGAGTTAGACCACTCTAAAAAGTCTTGTCACCACACCGCTGATAACCCACCAACCCCATTTCTGATACCGCCTCATTGGCAACTGAATGGGGTATTTTGTTGCCACCACCTACCCAGCCAGCTCGTCCATTAAACCAGCATAAAAACAGTTGCACCCAACTCCCCTTCCACAATACCCATTTTTTTAGTACTAGATGGTCCCAACCCAAGGGGGGGATTTATCGATGTTACAATACCCATCCTGAACAGAAATAAGCCAATTTAGATCAGACTTGAACAGCTGTTCACGCCCAAGCCTCTTCTCAATTTCCAACCAGGCCCACCCTTACACTGATGACAAAATCAAGAGAAAACAAATTCATGGGCCTTTTGGTTGAGGTTAATACCTAGGGTGCCCCCATTTTGACATAGTTAATCTACCTTTTGAATAATTTTTTAGATTGGGATTTAATGCCCAAAGATATGCCTTGTCATTACACCCCACTTCTTAATGCTCCTATTTTTCAAAGCGGCCATCAGCTCTCCATAACAACGGTTTTCTCACTAGAAATTCACCCCTTTTTAAATAGCTGAAACTATATATGTTAAAATGCTTGCAAAGAATCCGTTTCCTCCCACCTTTTCTTATAAACTCCCCCTCACCACCAAAACTAAATCCTCACTCTATACAAAAACTAAATTTATCATTGTAACTAAATTGCCACAATGGGAAAATCTAACCCTAAATCCAGAATCACCTGCAATACTAATTTTACCTTTGTCTCTGTGGCTGACACCTTCCTACAAGCTGAACATGTCGTTTCTGAATAAAGAAAACCTTCTTAGTTGCCCCGCTCTAAAAACCCTACCATTTATGACCCACACTCAGTGGATTCCCCACGCCTTTGCTTTCCGCCTTGTTCCACCAACTTTGTCTTGACAACACTACTTATTATTAGTCACCTGATTCCTCCCATCCTTCTGCTATAGTAAGTTAACAGTACATGAATACATGCCTGGTTAGTTTTTTTTGTTTTTAGATCACTTCATATTGTCTGTTATGTATTGTTTCAATTCTTTTTGTTCAAAGTTTTCTTTTTTCATAATTATATTTTCTCTTTGAGACTTTGGTGTTGTCCAACCCTGGTCAGCTCACCTCCAATAAACAATGTATGGTTTAGAACATAATAATGTGCTACTACAGTGTTCATCTTATAGGTTTTTTCATTTTAAATAACCCAAAGTTGGTATGTTCTTGATTAAGATGGCATAGAATCTTTTAATCAACCCTCAAATTTTATTGTTTACCTTTAGATACTTTTTCAAGGCTATTTCATCCATAAAAACAATGACATGAATTAATAAAATGAAGTTGTATGATATTATCTTTGTGAGGTTTACATTATGACCTTTTTTATAAGATTTAGAAGTAATGTTCACAAGCACAACATATATTCCTCCCTGACAACTTAAGTCATTGAGTCCAGGTAGCACTATTGGTACTTGACTAAAAGTTTTTCAGGGCTGTATATCTTAAGGATCACAATGGGTGGACTCTCTGTGTTTGTATTTGGCATTGACTTCAACTTTCCATGTAGAACTCCCATCTTTTCACTATCATAAAGGGTTATTACAACTTTGTCATTAACAGCTGGAGGTAAATACTTCACTTCTTTGCTATGAACAGTATAGACCACATTATACTATACATAATTAAGTCTAATTAAGAGGGTATACTTCTTCTATGTTTTGGTGGTATTTTTAAGAGCCTGAAAGAAAAATGAAAGAAAAATGGTAGTTTATAAGGGTGATAGAGCTGTACTGATACTAATAATTTTTCAAACTCTGGGTGGAACTTGGGTACCAATAATTGTATTGTAGTGGTTAATATTCAATATGATTGTGGGGTAGTCAATATAAAACGTCCAAATATAATGGGTGAGCTTAATATGCTTCAAGTGCACGTGTTAAAATTTGCTCCAGCTGTGGGGTATGTCACATTGTATAATGTTAGGTGTGAGCTCAAAATGAGATATAAGCTTGGAGGACAAGGGTAGAAGGCATCCATATTCAGAAGTCCAATTTTTTATTTTATAATTGTGATCTCAACACTTTTCATGCAGCGATCAAAGGGATGGTCAACAGCCAAAACATCGCCATTATTCTTAAATTCATCAAACTTCTCTTTAAGTTTAGCAATGCAGGCATAAGTGAAAGAGCATATACTTGTGACTCAATATTTCTAATTCTTGTCTAAAATCTGTTTGACTTCAACCAATGAATTGACAATATAGGCTAGCATAACCATTTTTCCAAGTAGTGTTAAGTTTTCCACAAAGGTCATTAAACCAGAAGGTGCCTAGTACCCATTTCAGATAGAAAAGGTATATTCTATTATGAAAACCTTTTAGAATTGCGCCGCTTCTGTCCCCACACTTCCTAGTATTCTTTATGTTGAGAAGATCAAGCTCTAGTGTAGAAAAATTCTTTAACTATATATTCAGAATGTCAAATTATTCCTGTAAGTCCCCTACTACCACTGCCGATTTCCCACATTTCCCACATTTCTAAACATCTTAAATCAGTTTTAATTAATTTTTGGGCTATAATCTTTTTGAATTTACTGTGAATTCTAATTTTTCAAACATATTCTTGACTATTATCTTCCATTATTTCCAAGATTTTCTTATGAGTTTGTGCTTCCTTTGCCAATCAAAACATTAGAATTGAGGATGGAACGCGCCTCAGTCTGGAAACTATTCTGAAGTTCAAGTAAGATAAATTAGGGAGCAGCCAATTAAGGCGTTCCCCATCACCTCTCCCAACCCCAATTCATATGAAAGTTTATAAAGTGAAAACTCTCTTCCCAAGTGCAAAAACTAGATATCCAGAAACCTAAGAAGATGTCCAAGAGCTGCAGTATTCAAGAACAGTGCTTCCAACAGCTAAATCCAATTCCCTAACTAGAGACCAGTGCTCTTACTTGTGAGTGTACTGGCCTATTTTGTTTTTAGTCCATATTGTTTTTATAAAATAATCCTCTTCTGTTGTTCTAATTTTCCATCCTTAAAGCATTTTCTGTGCATTATGCATGCACTGTGATCATTTAGATTCATATGCAAAGATGGCTCTCTCCTTGTTGACTAAAGGGTTTTGGCTCACAATAACAGCAGTTGCTTAATTGCTCTGGTGGTTGATTAAAATCATCCAGATTGCAATAAGAGCCAACTTTGATTCGCCCAGATCCTTAGAAGTAGGAGCTATTATTGGCTTGCTATACACCATTTCTTTGTGCATGATGGAGTACCTCCACTTAATATATGTTCTCAACACATAACAGCCAATGTAAGATTCTTTATTAGAGCTTTCATCCTTACCTTAAAATGTGACAGTGTCTAGTTTACTGTTGATAATCAATCTTAATAACTAAGAAGTTTGGTTTTCTCTTTCTTTCCTCATTGCAGTCTTGAAAAAGTTATAAGGCTATCTGCAACTGAACATATGTTTCCAAACTTGGAACTGTGTAAGTACAAGAGCGCAAGCTATCAGGATAGATAGGTCCTTGCACCCCATTAGAATAATAAATGGTTCACATCGATGAATCCCCCCTCAGGTTGGGACCATCTAGTACTAAAAAAAAGAATAATAAATGGTTCAATCCAAAGTATCACCGCTCACTTAGTGTCACAATTCCGGTGGGTAACATCCCAAAGAGATATAAATAGTGGGAGATTGCACAGGAGGTAATACCCACTAGTGCAATGGGATGGCGATATGATGATTGCCATCCTTCAATTTTAACATACCAATATAATAGAAGCAAAGAGCTTTTACAATAAATATCTTAATTTGATGGCAGAGTAACTCTACCATAATCTTGGGGAAACACGCTACATAAAGGTTGTACCGCAGAGTCACACTATGGTCAACTGTCCTAAGAACTTCTTCCTTTAACTCTTCATCGCCACTTTTATACTCATCACTGTTGCCGCTGTACTCTAATCTCAACCAAGCTGCTATTCACAATAACTAAATTCATTCTGTGTAATTCCTGGCGGAATTATACTTATGTATCTTCATTTTTCATTATAATTCTAAGCATTTGATCTGCTGGCAATAAGAGTTGGTTTATTGTCAGGCTCAAGTCACCGGTAAACTTTAGAAATTAATAATATAAATTTTCCCACTATTCTCGGCTTCAGTTGCTGGTAATCAAATAACATGAATTACTATCAGGTATTGTCCCCAGTACTCCAAGATTCAGTGGATTCCTTGGAATAACTTACCCAACTAAATGGAAAGCACAAATTGGTGACTTAATAATAATATTAATAAACCCAAGTAGTTAATCTTCTGCCATGTCAAACTAAATGATCACTAATCTTGCAACTATGGAAGGAAACCATCTGGTTACTTTTCTGACACCCAGTTAACTGATCTAGGGCATAGCCTGGATGAGAGCTAGTTAGTGGCAAACCTTATGTCTGGTCATCCCCAACCCAAAATCACTCCCCAAGCCCAAAGCATAATTGTTTATGAAACTTATGAACAATTATTGTAAGATAAATTAATAATTCTGCTACAAATTTAGAAGTATATGCATACACGTGCCACCAGGAATACCCCCTTCTAGTCATAGGATGTTAAGAGTCGCACCAGTGATTAGGAAAAATTGACACCTGGGATATTCTTATGAGATAGTCTTATGCCAAAAATTATATGTAGAAGTTTGAAGGGAAAGAGCATCGTACATGGGTCAATAATAACAAGTTCCAAGTTGATCAAAGGTAACACAGCTAATTGCAACTTGAAGCTAGTCAATTTATCACAAAATGAACTGCTAAGGTTTAGTTTAAGCATGATTTTAAGAGCAGGAACTCCATGTCTTCGCGCATCTTACTCCCCTGTCAGGGAGATGTCAGATAAAGTTTAAACTGTGCTGCCAGTCAGGATACAAAAGCACCCAAATGTCAAGCCAGAATGCTGAAAGCATTGCCACTAGAACAACGTTGACTTGTGTGGGGAGATTTGTGACGATTGAGCGCCAGTGAACAGCAAGTGTAAAAAGGAACTGAGCAAGAAGCCAGGTTGTTGCAACTCCAGACCTGGTGGGTCTTGATGCAATAAGTTGTACAAATGGATTTGTATTCTGGTACTCTCCATAGGAGGGCATGGTATGAGAATAGGAATGAGGGGGCGGATCCGCACCTAAAGATAAGACAGTTGAGCCCACAGGATACCAATATCCTGCTGGCGGATGGCCTCAACAATTGGGTTGAATTCCAAGAAATTTATATATGATACACACATTTAACTGCAGTAGGAGCTATAGTTACTATCATGACTGGTATTGCCCTGTCAATATGGGCCCAAGGAGCCACATCGTTAGTGCTATAGGGAGTTCAGCAAGAATATTTTTGAAAGATATAAAAAAATGGAAACTTAAGGATGTTTTATTTAATGGTAGACTAAGAAAATTGAATGTCAATTTCCTCAATGTGTTACAACTGCTTAAATATACAATTGATTTGGAATAACTTAGCAAAGCACAGGATTGGGTTTTTAATATTTGACATAACCCAGCGAACTTTGAGCGAGGGGGGAAACACATTTCAAATTAAATTTGACTTTAAAAGAGTCAGAGGTGGGCTGAGTTGCTGTCAGTTCAACCTTGGATTCTCAAATTGCAGTTTTACCGCGTTTCCAATGTTTAGCAAAATAGCGTCTCATCCAATGGACTTGGGAACTTCCCAAGGCCACCCCACATAGGGACGGTCCCAAAAGGTTGTAGATAGTTTGGGTTACCCAACCTGCCCACACCCGGTAGCTTTAGCGTCCATTCAGGCAAGCGAGATTCATCATATGACGATTTAATTAATTGAGGGGAGGGTTTTGAGCTCTCAGCGACTTTTGACAATAACTCAATGCCTATGGCGAGTTCTGCCAAAGATTTGACATTAAGCACATTTGTCTTAAAAGGTACACGCCCATTGGCTTTGTCCCCAATGTTTTTGAGGCAGGTTTAGAACCAATGACAATGTTTATCAATGGCTTAATGCCATTGGCGAGCTTTGCCAAGTATTTGACACTTAATTCTACATTTACAGAATGTGCATTCCTGTTGGGCTTTGTTGACGAGGGTTTAAGGCTTCCAGACCTTGATTTCAAGGGCTCATTGCCATGAACTTCATAAGGACCTTTAGGCCCATGGGGATTCGACTTTCAAGTATTTCAGTGCAGATTTCCTCAAATCGCCGTACTAATTCAGTGGAAGTAATTGTAAGGACCAGTGGCGGGATCTTTAAAGGGAGAGCTTTTACCCAACTCTCATCTATTATATGGGCGAGATCTCCCTGTGAGTTGAGAGGGACAGCTGACCTTCTCAGCCCTTTTTAGGGACTGGGAACACCACCTGGTCTAGGCAGAGGGGACACTCCCCCGGACTTTCATTACCCTTCCCTTTTGCAAAAGGGGCTCCACCACTAGGGAACTGAGTGAGGGACACATTTTTGTGGGCCTTGGGCAATTTGATCGCCATTATAGTAGCAATCTGTGGGGGAGGATGAGGAGCTTTTGGGTGGTTTGGCATATAAAGCCTCAACTAGCTTCAAGCAGTTTTCACAACCTTGAACCCTGACTCAACTGTTCTCATAGGTCAGATAGCCTATCCAAGTGACGAGATATTGGACAGATCACCTAGATTTTCGAGAAGCCAGGATACCCTCCACTTCAGCCTCCTCTACACCCTCAATCACAATAGGCTCTGAATCCAAGGGGATCATCCCCTTGAATGGGGACAACTGAGACATATGGATGACTGGGTGTTGCTTCCAGTGAGGTGGCAATTTCAAACGAAAAGCGCCATTACCCAAATTTTCCTCCACCAAGTGGGAACCTGAGAGTTTACTTGCAAACTTACATGAGGACACTTGAATCTGCAAATGTCGTGTGTTGAGCATGCCATATGAACCCACTTGTATTAAATGCGCCAGGATCCACTTCCAATCTGCGGAATGTTTTAGTCAATTGTAGGCTTGGTCAGATGTTCCTGAACCAAGGACTGTGTGGACCAAATATGCTGAGCATGGTCGGTGGCAGCTAGTACCTCTAGGCAAAGGCACGGGCCAACCGAAAATGAGTGGTTGTAACCCAAGGTTGCTTCATATGGGTGAAAGCCAGCGGAGTCATGCATTCCATTATTATATGCAAATTGAGTGAGAGGAAGGACATCAGCCCATGTATCCTGAGTGGCTTCAGTGTAGCACCACAGGTGCTGTTACAGGATCTGATAACCCATTCAGTTTGTCCATCAGACTGGGGATGGTATGCAATAGAACAACAGGGCGTATTCTTCAAAATTGCCAAGATCATTCCAGAATTGAGGTAAACTGGGGTCCACAGTCTCTGACAATCTCCTATGAAAGGACAAACATAGAGAACACATGGAGCACGAAGAGATGGGCAGTTTCCTCATAAGTAATAGTGGAAGAGCATGGGATGGATAGGGAAAATTTTGTAAAGTGGTTGACAACCACCATTACCGCTGTAAACCCATTGAAACTGGGAAGTTCAACGATAAAGTCCACAGACACCAATGTCCACGGACCCTCTGGCTGTAAGGGGTGAAGGAGACTACACCTTCCAGACCTTTCTGACTTGGCTTACACACAAATTACACAGTCTGTGATCCAGGCCGGAACACCCTTTAAAAATCCCGCCCAATTATAGATACGCTTGATTAAGTCAATACACTTCCTATTTCCTGGATGTCCATCTGTAAGAGGATTTTGATTAGCCTGAATCTATTGGCTTGAAGGAGTGGATGAACTCAAACTTTCAAACAAAACTGAATAAGGCCCTCGGCCAGAGAATATAAGGAATGTTTTGAAGCAGGAAGGGACAACAACTCCAGGAGATCCACACCCTCCGCACAGGCCATTTTCACTGCTAAAACATGAGTATTAGGGGCGCATCTGGAACTAAGTTGGCTTTTAAAACCACGAGAGGTACAATGGATAAAATTTGGGTGGTGGATGACTGTGACCAGATCCGCCTCATCTGATTCAGAATGACAGTGTGGTGTTGCAATTTAGGAAGTCAGGAAGGACATTCAACGCTCCTTTTACAAATTAATATTTAAGTTTAAGCTATACAAATCCTGGTAGGTTTGGCCTGCCAGTTCACCAACTTTTGTAATTTGCGGAAATAAAGTAGAGCTTGGTGATCTATGCATATTATTGACCCATGCTAAGCGCCCTGCATGAGAAACTGCCAATGGGTCAAGGCCCACGCTAAAGCAGCCAGCTCCTTATTGTAGATGTCCCAGGACTGTTCAGTGGGAAAGAACTTGCAGTAAAAGAAGGCGACTAGATGTTCCAACCCATTGTGCTCCTGAAGCAAGACAGCCCTAACTGTAACAGATTATGCATCGCATGCTGCAACATAGGGTTTGGAGGGGTCTGTATGTTTTGAGATGGAAGGTGAAAAGAACACCTTTTTAATTGACTCAAATGCCTTCTGGCACTCAGACGTCCAACAAAAGGGGACATTCTTACCTGTGAGCGGGTGAAGTGGGGGGCTAACTGAGATAGGTCAGGGGACAATATTAATAAAGAAAATGATAGTGCCCAAGAAGCTTCTCAGTTGCTTTTGGGTCAATGGAGTTTGCCAGTCATGGATGGCGTCCAACTTGCTGGGGGGAATTGAGTACTATCTTTTAAGACGAGATTGCCTAAAAAGGTAACCTCCTCCTTTCAAAACTCATATTTTGAAAGCTTAACAAACAGGCCCGCCTCATGTAAGATGGCAACTACCGCCTCTAAATCCTTTTCATGTTGTTCAAGAGTAGGGGATTATACTAAGATATCATAAATGTATGTGACTGCGCAGGTGAACTAGAGATCACAAAAACACTATCAATCATCCTTTAGAATGCTTCTGGCGAATTCTTTAACCCAAAAGGCATCACTCAAGATTGGAATATGCCCCGTTTTGTTTAAAATTGCTGTAAACCATTCCTGACCTTCCATCTCCTGAATCTGATTAAGGCTTTAATAAGATCGAGATTTGAGAACACACGTGATTTGGCAATTGCTTGGCTGATTGTTTGTATTAAAGGAAGTGGGTAGGGATCATTAAATGTCATTTTATAAAGGTGACTGTAATCCACGTAAGGATGAGGGGACCATCAGCCATTATGAAAAGACGATGGGGTAGGCAACCAGGGATGTATATTTGAGCAACAAACCCTTCTTAAGCATGTCATCTAACCATGCATTAAGGGCAGCCTTCTCCTCCGCTGTATGTGGGTACAGTGGGCAGTTTATGTTCACTACCTGCACCGTTGTCTCAAAAACCCAAAAATATTCAGTATATAGGGGAAGATGGTTCGCCTTCTCAGAAGCAAAAATACTTTAATATCCTATCAGCTCTTCTGGCAATCTGATGGGAGGCCCGCAGGGGAAACAAAAGAAGTAACCAATTCACAACCTTGAGTTTTAGTAATAGTATCCAGTAAGGGAAACTCACCCTCAATCTGACCATTAGATAATGATAGCATATTAACTCAAGGTGAATCCTTTCATGCTGCCGACGCCATCAGCCCACAACCAAAATTACTGGGAACATGAGGTTAGGCATTGCTGAAAAACAATTTCAAAAACTTAACTGGTGAGCCGAGAAAGGTACTGACCATACTTTGTATAATGGCTGGGAGGTTGATGAAGCGACCATCCCCACAGGAACCAAGTCCAGTAGAAGGTCTAGCTGGTGGGCCAACTCTAAGTTAATAAAGTTACCCGCTGCTCCAGTGTCAACCAAGTCCTCAAAAGACACCTGGTGTGCTCTGATACTAACTTTCATTGGCAATAAAAAATAGGCAGAATTTTGTTTTTTACCAGATACAGGCATTTCTGCTGACACTGAAGAGATAGCAAGCAAATCAGGGGGAGAAGCAGGTTCCTTTATGGGAGCAAAATGGGTAGAGTAAGGAGTTGGGACACATCTTCTTTAGGCTGTTCTTCCATTGACTCGCCAACAGTTAAGCCAGAATAAACCAACTCAGGCGCAAAGTCAGTGTCTGACCCTGGAATCAATACCAATACCAAAGCAACAACAGGATCAGAATCTGAGATCGCTTTGGCCAACCCAATCATGAAGTTTCCAACTTGATGGTGGGGAGTATGGCAGAGAGAGGCACTAATGAAAGTCACTGCCTTGCAATGTGATCCACTGTCCCAAAGGGGTGGATCAAACCTCGTGATGAGTGGAAGCAGAATCCAACCCAGATCTATAAATTGCTTAAATATATCTTCAAAAAGATCAAGCGCTGGGGATTGTTCATGGAAGGCTTCACCTAAATAGCCCACGCTAGGGGCTTCACCGATAAGAGAGAGTAATTGAAACAAACGTTCCAGACGTGGTACAGGGGGTTTCAAAGCTGCTGATACTGCTCCAACCAGTGAGTTAGGCTCACCTGCCCAAATAACAGATTGCAGAAGTCAAAACACCCACCGATGAGCTTCCCCTTCAACAGCTCAAGAGGGTAACACCTTGCTGGGCATTGGTCAATGAAGCGGCATTGTTCAGGGCAACTGCAGATCGCAGTTGCACCTCGGCAAGGGCATCAAGGACCTGATTTTCAACATCTCAGGAAGGAACACCTGGTTTTATTACTTGAGGGTGAGCTGAGGGGAGAGTAGCGGGCAATGGGGCCATGCTACCATTGAGAAAATATTTTAAAGCTATTTGAACACTGCACGCAAAAATTGACATATGACCAAATAACAACAGGAGATAAACTACTGACTTCACGTTCTTTTGGTAAAGGGTAACTACTGCAACGCCCATCTCTATGAGGAGTGTGGAAATGGATGAAGACTCTGGAAGGTCGATTATGTCAGGGAGACGGCAGATAAAGTTTAGACTGTCCTGCCAGTCAGGATGCAAAAGCTCCCATAAAACAAGCCAGAATTCAAGAGGCATTGCCTCTTAGAATGATGTTGACTTATGGGGAAGTGTGTGATGATTGAGCGCCAGTGAACTGCAAGTGTAAAAAGGAACCCCACAAGAAACCAGGTTATTGCAACTCCAGACCCAGTGGGTCTTGATGCAGAGAGTTGTACAATCAGATTTTACAATTTGAAACTCTCCATAGGAGGGCTTGGTACAAGAATGGTAATGTGGTTGAATCTTTGCCTTAAGAGAACACAGTTAAGCCCACAGGATACAAATATCCTGCTGGCAGATAGCCTCGACAATTGGTTTGAATTCCAAGAAATTTATATATTATACACCCAGTTAACTGCGGTGGTATCTATAGTTACTATCATAACTGGTATTGCTAGCCAATATGGGGCCCAAGGGCTACATCGTTAGTGCCATAGAGAGTTCAGCAAGGAATTATTGAAATAATTAAAATAAGGAAGCTCAAGTATATTTTTATGAATACTAAAATAGAAAAATTGACCGTCAATTTTTTGCAGTGTGTTTTGACTGCTTAAATAGACAATTGATTTGGATTAACTTAGCAAAGCACAAGATTAAAACTCAAAATTTGACCTAATCCAGAGAACTTTGAGCGAGGGGAAAATAAATTCAACTAAAACTGACTTCAAAAAAGTCAGAAGTGGGCTGAGTTAATGTTGGTTTGACTTTGGACGCCCAAATTGCGGATTTAACACATCTCTGATGGTTAGAACAAAGATTTCTCTCCCAACGGGCAACAGGAACAGACTAAGGCCACCCCATGTAGGGGAGGTATTAAGAATCAGAGATGGGTCTGGGGTACCTAACACATCCTCACTCCTTTGCTTTAGCATCCATTCAGCCAGGCGAGATTAATCAAACAATGAGTCTAATATTTAAGGTGAGGGCTTTGAGCTGTTGGTGACTTTTGATGATGACCCATGCCTTTGGCGAGTTCTGCCAAATATTCAACATTAAGCACATTTGTCTTAGAAGGTACATGACTGTTTGGCTTTGTCCCCAATGTTTTTGAGGCAGGTTTTGAACCGATGGCAATTTTCTCCAATGGCCCAATGCCAGTGCGAGATTTGCTGAGAATTCAACACTTGATTCTCCATTTATAGAATGTGTGCTCCTGCGGGCTTTGTTGCCAAGGGTTTAAGGCTTCAGACCTTGATTTCAAGGGCTTAATGCCATGAACTTTATAAGGACCTTTAGGCCCATGGGGAGTCGACTTTCAAGTATTTCAGTGCAAATTTTCTCAATTCTCCATACTAAATCAGTGAAAGCAATTGTGGGGACCAGTGGTGGAATCTTCAAATGGAGAACTGTTACCCAACGCTTGTCTATTACATGGGCGAAATCACCCTGTGAGATGAGAAATACAGCTGCCCTTCTCAGCCCCTTTTTGTAGGGAATGGGAACTCCACTCAGTTTAGGCAGAGGGGACTCTCCCACAGACATACATCCCCTTTAGTATAAGATCAAAAACCTTCATTGTGAAGATTGTTAGAATTTTTGTATAATATGTTCATATAACAAAAAGTTCAGATATACTCCTTTTTATCTATTTATTTTTAGACCAAACTTTCACCCACTGAGATTCCTCCAGCTAGGGCAATAGTGGGGCCACATTTCTGTACGACAGTTTTGATGATAACAGTTTTCCCTGGTCGTTTCTATTATTGCAGATACAGTTTGGATATACTAGGGGTGCGATAGCATGCTTTTGAAACTCAAACTGTAAATACTTAAGTATTTCTGGTTTAAAATAGCGCTGTGTTTGCTCACCCAAAACAACGCTGATGATATTTACTAATATAACTATAGAGAAGAGGAGATGGTGAATCCATAGTTATCGAACTAACAAGTGGGCACCAGGACAGCTTGAGAGATGAAGATTTTCTAGACTAAGAGGCTTTAGTAACACCACAATGGTCAGCTAGTACATCAAAACTCAAGGCTTTCCAAAACCATCCATTGCTCACAGAGAAGATAACGGCCAACGGGTACACCCATGGATTTCAATGGTAACTATCCTTTGCTTAACACTTGTTGTGGGCTTCATGTAAAATTGACAGATAATTCCCACATATTTCCCTTTAATAGCTCTTTTACCACCTTATAATAACGGCATTTCCCTGTAAAGTTTAAATGCTGTCATGAGTTCCTGAATACCCACATGGAAGCCAGGTTTTCCTTATCACGTTAGGTTTCTGAAAAACTGTTATTAAATCTGGTTTTATTGTCATTCAGTTTGTCATTCTTATCTTGTGACACATAAAATGCTCGTTTAGAAAAAAGTATTTTAATGCTGAAAATACATTTACCTCAGTATGCACTATGTAAACCAATGAAAGCCTCCTTCAGCATCTTTATAGTTTTATAGCCTTGACTTCAGCGTCATATGCATGAGAAGTTTAGGATGAGTTTAAGGAAAACTGAATACCAAGCCAAATTTTCTTATTTCCTCCTATCCCTCTTACTTTAAATATGTTTATATCTAGATTTAATGATATGGATTTTCCAAAAAAAGATGAAGGAAACTGAATAGGGCAGTTTTTGTAATACCCATATTTAAAGTTCACATGGTCCATAGTTGTTGTGCCATCAAGTAAAATCATGAGCATAGTTTTAACTGATTCACTATTACCCATATTCATCATAAGTAACTAATACTTTAAGTTATGTACATTTTTGAACTTTCAAAAAAAAGTTGAGAATCTCCTTGACTTTCTTATATTAATCTCAGTGTCAAGCTCACACTTAGGACTTCTTATGCATCCCAACTCATGCACCCTTGCTTTCAATGAGCTTTTTATCAGTCACTTGCTCCATCCATTATATTTTCATATATCTGGAGGAAACCAGCAATAGCCACCTTTCTAGTATGTACACGGTCCTTATTAAATGGGTTAGATTTAGGATTTATTCTAAGTAAGCTTGTACATGTCATTGTATAATCAGTATAGTCTTTGATTTGAGATGGTTCTTCAGTGGGAGCTGGGTTGAGGCGTTAATGATAAATGCAGTAGTCATCTAATCCATTATGAATATAGCCCAAAGATAACTTCAGGTGCTTATTTTTTTTCTTCGTGGTCTTCAAGTACCCTAACTCTAATCTTCAAAACGTTCAACTGCTTGTGAGCTTCTGCTCATATCTTCCACTGTAGGTTTAAAATCTTTGGTAGATATAGACTCAACCTCTGAGGTGACTCTAGCCCTTCTAGTTGCTTTAATATTTTCTTCTCAGCTAAACTACATAATTCCATAAACTCAAGTATAAAGGCATGTTCCTCTGTTTTAAGTAATCAGTTTTCATTAGTAGATTTCCAGCAGATTTTTGCAGTGTTAGCATAATTGACACCCCAACTGTAGTATTTGCTAACATAATCATGTTTTACTATAAGTTTTTTTGGTTTATCATATATCCACGTTCAAATGTCCCAACACCTGCTGGTGGTTTATGATAGCAGGGTGGCCAAACTGTCTCACATTAACATTATAAATCTCATCCTGCAGTTGATGTTTGTCCAGTT
>JAKSZP010006264.1:0-15433 GCA_022478985.1 Massospora cicadina | reverse complement strand
TCATCAACAGAGCAGAGGCAAGGGGGCGGATCCTTGCTTGAAGTTGAGATATGTGAGGTCACAGGATCCCAATATCATGGTAGTGGATAGCTTCAATAACGGAATTTAATTCCCAGAAAATTTATTGCCTGATGGAATCATTTGACTATAGTGGGAGTGATTGTGACCATCAAAACTGGTATAGCCCAATCAGTATAGGAGCTGACAGGCCACCAAGTTAGTGCCATTGGGACTTCTGTAAGAAAATTTGAAGTAACAAAAAATTTGGTACTAGCGAAATCTTATTGAAAGTAATTGTTTAAGAAATTGACCAACAATTTCCTCAGTATTATGTGACTGATTAAATAGTGTTCAGTTTGGGACAGCTTATCAAAGCAACGGTATTGAGGCCCTCAAATTTGACCTAACCCAGCGAATTATCAGGAGAGGGGGAAATGATTCTAATCTGACCTGACATCGAGGGATTCAGCAGCAGACTGAGTCACTGTCAGTTCACCTGCAAACGCCTCACTGAGGCTTTACTGAATTTACATTGGTTAGTATGATATCATCTAACCCAACGGGCAATAGGAATCCCCAGGGACACCCCACATAGGGGCGGTCCCAAAGGGTCAGAAACAGGCTCAGGATAGCCAACCTGCCCGTGACCAGTCGCTGGAGTGTTCATTTGGCCAAATGGGTTCCATTGAGCACCAATCCCAATTTCTGAAATGGGGGTTTTGAACTATCAGCAACTGTACCCAATGGTGATACCTGATCATTAGGATTGTCCTCGACGGTTTTGAGGGGAGTTTGGCGTTGGCAACCATACTGCTCAATGGCTCAATGTCATTGTTGATTTTGACCAAGAATCCATTACTTGTCCCCTTCTAAAAATTTATTTTCTTGCCCATCAGGCTTTATTCCATTGATTTCAGACATTTTAGCTTCAATTTTGAGGATTTGGCAACATCAGTTTAATACAATTCCTCCCACTCATGGGGTAGATGGTTACCAATGATTTTGGAACAGCTTTTCTTGATTTGGCGAACTAATTTTGGCAGAGGCAAGCGCAAAAACTGAGGGAGGAATCTTCAGAGGGAGCTCTATTACCCAGCGCTTGTCTACCACATGGTTGAGGTCACCTTGGGTGATGATGTGTACAGCTGCCCTCTTTGGACCCTTTTTATTTGGAATATGGGAAAATCGCCTAGTCAATGCAATTAGGACGTTCCCCTGGACTTACCATTATCTGTAGTTGAATAGATAAGACTGCTATGGTCCAACGCTAGACCTGTGATAATCTATGAAATACTAACTATGTTAGCTATAGGGTCTTTTCTCTTTCATGATTGAACTTAATCCGCTCTCATAATCAGATGTTTCTGGGTTTCTCCTCATCACGCTGAGCCTGCGAGATTAATGTCTAAGGTCTGCTTCTCTTCTAAGAATCCTCAATCCTTACTCTTTATACCACAAAAGAGTCCACAATTATTGTATCCCACAACAATAATTAACTGAAGATGAATAGAACCTATATACCAAATGGAAGAATCTTTTATTAATATAAATTGTTAGTGAATTTATAGAAATTTGGCACCCAACTCCTTGGTTGGCGCCTCAGCTATGAAACTGCAACCGTTGCTGTTGAACTTCCCTATGATGTCTTTACCAGCAATAGTCTTCTCCATTGGGTTAGGATTACTCTGTTAGACACCTCAAGACCTAAAATGGAAAGAGCTAGAAAACGTGTCCCTAACATTTTCCACTTGATACAGCAAACCAACCATATTTGGTAAGCGACCTGCTTAGGTAATGGATCATTTTACCCATTATGGTAGTTCACAAACAAACTAATTGATTTGTTAGTTGCAGGCAACATCACTCGCCTCATAACTGCTAATTAAATTCACAATTAGCTGATGATGAACCCAGACCAATCTTAATTAGTGCACCTGATAGTTAATCAATGATCAACTATCAGATGCCCCAATTTCATTAGCAACTCTGACCAACAAGATCTTAAGCATTCACCTGGATTGACCCATGATGTATATGAACCTGGAAACTTACCCAAAATGCCCAAACACTTTAACCCAAAATTGGGGTCAACCAATATTCAATTCACTCACCAGTGGGACATATCCCCTAGAAATCTATTAAGTAAACTAGGAAGTTGAAAAGGTGGGAAAAATACCAACAGCTGGTGAATTTGTCTAACTCTTCCATGGACAATCCACGTGACCATTAGGTGATTTGGCTTTTATCAGGACTTCCACAGTGTCAATAAATTGGCATAACTAGATAATAACCATATAGATTGGCAGAACATATTTTATTAGTTGAAGTGAGTCTCAATATTTAAAAATTAAATTATGTCAACTTGTAGATAGTTGCTAGAGGCAATAATATTTTGGCAAATAGATTGAATTCCTCTGAACATCAAGTATGGGCTGAAACCCCTAAAATTGTAATGCATAGGTAATTAACTAAACTGAAGGTGAAAATGACTGAGAATACTGATGATTAAAAGATGAGAAGGAGACTCAAAAATGGAGAGGCTTATTTGGTAGTAATTGGGAAGTGTGGGATCAGAGAAAAAGATAGAGGAGAAGGTTAAGTAGAGATTATCCGCTATTTCTATATATAAAACAAAATGTATACATTAGGGCAAAAGCTTCTGATTTTTACATTATTAATAAATATCAAGAATCACCTATCTTCATAATATCCATCCATTGCTCAGTGGTTTTAAACTTTGCAACCAACTTAGCGGATTAAAGAAATACTGCCAAAAGTTAACACATGGGTTTATGAGGTTGCCGCTCCCCAAAATCAGCCCACCTTGTGCAAAAAAATTCCAGTGAAGACTCCACCACCTTTACGGTCAATAAATGTTGGTTCTACTCCTCTCAGCCTTAGACCACCAATTCCTCCTAGGACCCCCACAAAGTGTAAAGGAAGTTATTTGTTTTATATTGTAAATAACGGGTGGGTTTGTGATAATATGTGATCAAAAAATTGGAATGTACTAGCTATGTCACTGACCACATGACTGATAACCTGGCGGAAATTCACTCCCAAAACTATGCACCATTACTGTAGATCTTGATGTATTCCTGGACTACAGTTCCAATAATGCTGCATGCAAGCATCAGCATCTGACTCCATGATAGTGATGAGAATGAGGCCAACGCCTAGGCCATCTTACTCATTAAGCTCATCTTTCTCATTTTAGTTTTAAATAATTTAAAACTTTTAAAATGACTCTGACGTGAGCAAATATTTTTATTGACTTTAATAACATTTTCTTAAAAACAAAAACAATTAATCAGTTTTATTTTCCTTTTTTATAGCATTGCAAAGCTCACTTGACTAGGTTCCTTTACCCCTTGCTTTTGTTTGATGATTAGATTATTATATATGAAAGCTCCATATCACATTGAATAATGATTTGGAGAATTTGGGATGCTGGTCATGCATTATGCTGAATTAGCCTTTGTCCCCAAATTTCCAAATTCTTATCTATAACCCCATTCTCATCACTTTCCTCCTTCAGCACAGAATTTTCCAAGTTGAGAAATTTATATGGATGGATGATGAGCTTAAATAACCACCAGCAGATCATTGCCTAACCGTCATGATTAGGCCTATATTAGTATTTATCAAGTATTCAAGTTGATGAGAGAAATCAACCGCAACGTATAAGAGGAATTCTTCCAATGATATAATGATTAGGCAGTTAGTAAATGTCGATGCATGCCAAATAATTGGTAAATCTCCTCAAACTATGTGATTGTGAATTTAACGAAGATAGACTCTTCTGGACCAATGAGAATCAAAACAAATGAACAATTACTGAAGTTGCTAGTATATGCTGTAGACTAACAGATGTATAGGCTGGAAAGAGGGAGGTTTTTAGTGAAGAAAGGAGAAGAGAGTTCACAGTAGAAGCTGCGAATAAATATAGAAAATAAATGGTTGTAGCAGAAGCAATTGCTTCAGGTTTTTATTATATATTTAAAGTTATCTTAGGACCAACGATCTTCATATAGTCCATCTGTTGCTCAGTGGGATTAACCATGTGCATCTTCTTTGGAATATCTCTGATATATTGCCAAAGTTATAACAGTGGTGCTCACTACAGGGGGCGCATTGACCAACACTTTAAAAATAATATTATTCCTATGCCAAGCAATGGCGCAATGGACACAAAGTGAAGTGATCCTACCACAGTTTTTTGGGCTATCTCAATATGTGGAACTAAATCTCGTGCTGTATACACTTCTTCATACACAGAAGATGCTTTTTCAGTAAAAAGGGCATAACGGAGCAGCTGGACATGCCCTTCAACCAGATGCACCTGATTAACAGTTGATTCAGTCATCTTTCTGATTTCTTGAGTGGCATACAGAGCGGCTGCACTGCAGTGAGTGTTTACTGGATTGTGTTGTTATGTAGGAGTTCTGCATCAATAAGCTGCCTCCATTTTACAGTGAGGGGAATATTCATAGCTTATTTAAATGATTTGAGTTTGTGGCAGAAGGTGCCTCAGATTGGCGTAAAGCTAAATTGTTAATATACATCTTGGATGTTGGGAGTGCAGACCAAGTTATCTGCTATCTTTCAAGTAGCTCAGTCAAATACCAGGAAGTGAGGGATGCTGTGCTGCAGTTGTTTGGAGGTTCTGCAAAGATTCCACAGTGGAAGGCTGTGATTTTGACTATTGTGTTCTGCCATGATAAACCTCACGGCATTTGCTGACCACTTTATAATAGAAGCCCACGTGTTAGTTGGGGCAGGAACTTTATCTGATTCTGAGGTGTGCATTGCAATGACCTCTGCGGTGAAGCCATACCACGAGCTGTATAACGTCATGTCAACAATTTTGGAGGACGATGTACCCCTTCTCAAAATTGTTAAATTTCTGCACCTCCTATCCATCACTTTTAGTGCTCCCAACGTGGAACAAAAAGCCTCTGCAACCATTACCAAATCTTTTGCGGGGAATTGCTAATAACAATTTATCTATAATCTGTTGGTTAACAAATGGGCACTTTTTCTTGAGGTGGCTCCTTTCCACCTGCGCTATGGTCACTCAGCTCATCCTCAGTTGACTTAAAATACCTTGTGTAAGTTCCAATCTGAGGTTTTATGGACATTGCAACCACATTAGCTAGATAGGGATACCTGTTTCTCTTGCAGTCAAAGAGACATTATGTGGCTAACAGCCCTTGAAAACCGCAGGCCTATGCAGTACCCCCGGTCCTGACTAAACAGGGAAAAGTTTGAGCAGAGTAGCTGATGGGAAGCTCTACTTATGATGAGTCAAATTTAATTATCCCTGTTAAATCCAATGAGTCCCTTTGTGTAGGGACCAAACCCAAAACTGATGATTTATTATACCAACAAACCTTCAGTAAATTTTTCAACGATCCCCTGAAGGGTAAGAAGAAGAATACAGAGTTTGAATTCTGCCAAGATGTATAAACACCGTATGCCAGACAATTCCTTGAGCATAATGTCGGTTCCAAATACAGTCCCTTCATTTATGTGGCCACATTAGATGGTGTGAATTCTGAAATGTCATTGGAGGAGATTTTTCAAGCATTTCCTCGTGTATGCGCTGGTATTATCACTTTTCTCAATAAGAAGAAGCCCGTGGATGTGCATGTGCTAAACTACAACAGTTCTTCTTATTCAGAGTGTACCTACTGTGATATCTTTGTAGGAAATGCCAAAATTTGAGCGATTATAAACACTGGCGCTCCCATCAATATAATACTCACTCCGCTAGTGGCTAGGCTTCCATTGAATCCTGATGTGGACCATCAGGTAGTTTATGTGACCACTGGAGCACAAAGCACTGTATCAGAGGGCACCTACAACACGTTGCCTTTGAGGTTCAGGCCGATTAATGCTTCCACTCTGGCCCTGGTTTTGCCTAATAATAATCATGCTATGCTAATTGGGGCTGCAATCCTGTGACAACTTAAGACAGTGATTGATATGATGGAGGAAACCTTTGAGATTTTGGGGCTACAGATTCCCAACTATTTCGCCTTCAGCAGAATCCCAAAAGAACCTATCCACTCTAATCAAATAAATCTTGCATATAGTGATGGGTAATTCATGTATGATATTGGCGGATGAAGCGGAGGACCAGAGCTCTCCCTAACCAGATTTATGAGTGTAATGTTATTCCATTAAAAGCTGCAACCACCTTTAGTATACCTTCTAAGCATCAAGTTATAGTAGGGATGGAACTTGAAATAGATGTCCCTGAAGGTCTATATGGTGAAATTATGGGCCCCTACCAGCAAACACAGCTCAAACCCCATTTGTCTCCAAGATTACTGTTACCAGGGCATGGAGAAGTGAAGGCTTTATTAGCAAATCTACAGAAGGAGTCTATGGTGGTTGAAACATCAAGTGGTGGCGTTTCTGCATTTGAATCCAATTGATGAAGTTCATCATATACATGACTTCAGTTCATGGGAGGATCTAGGTTATTTGAAAATTTCTCAGCCAACGTAATGACCATAATTCCGCTTGAGGCTCTGACAGGGCTGTCAGATGACCAGATAGATAGGGTTATGGCCTTGTTTGAAAAATCTCGAGACATCTTTGCATCCATTGACTATGATTTGGGATGTGCCCATGGGGTGGTGCATCAGTTGGACATAGGAGAGCATCCTCCCATTCAATCACAGCCTATTCATCAATCCAAAGTGACAAAAGAGGTTGTGTCCATAGAAGTAAATAAATTGATAAAACAGGGATTTTTAGAGACATTAAAGAGTCTTGGGCGTCCCCCATGTTGATTTAAAAGAAAAACGATGGCACTGATAAAGTAGTAATTGAACCAGAAGCCTAATCATTTCATGAAAAAATATTTGTATCTACTTCCACGAATTGACAATGCTCTGGATTGGCTGGGTGGGGCCAACTATTTCTCAGCCATGGATTTGATATTAGGAGATTGGCGAATTGAGCTGCCAATGGCAGAATGGAGAAATGCGCTATTATCACCTTAATGTTGTTCCAATCCACTTGCATGCCTCAAGGGTTATGCAATGCCCCAGCTAAGTTTCAGCAGGCGATGGACACCATCTTAGGTGACCTGAAGCTGTTCTGCATGCTAGTCTACCTCAATGGTTTCAATGTGTTCTTGTGGATGTTCACCAAACATTTAGACCATGTAGAGCAAGTGTTCCACTATCTTACAAAAGCAAACTTAAAAATCAAATCTCAAATTTGCCATTTTTTTGAAGGAGCAATTAGAAAACCTTGGGTTTGTGGTAGATTTATAAGGGCTTAGTCCTCAGCTGGCAAATGTTAAAGATATACAAAAGATGACTCAGCCAGGCAACAAGAGGGATAACAAGGTGTTTTTAGAGATGGTTGGGTACTACTGCCAGTTCATCCCTAACTTCAGGTATATTAGGGCTCCCACTTTAGGTTATTGAAGAAGAACGCCACCTTTAAATGGATGAGCATTGTCAAACCGCTTTTGATATTTTATGGACTGCATTAGTTAGTGTGCCAGTCTTAAAATATCCTAACTTTGAGAAATAATTTATTGTACAAATGGAAGCATCTTTTTCCACCATAGGGGCAGTATTATCCCAGAAGGATGATGACGTCGTGGAGCACCAAGTTGCATATTTTAGTTGGAGCTTGAACAGTCACTAACGGAATTATACCATGACCAAGAAGGAGTGCCATAATGTAATTTATGCATATAAACAGTTCTGAGTCTACCTATATGGAGTTAAATTCAAGGTAGTGATGGATCATGCATCGTTGCATTAATTACAGAACTTTCTTGAGACTGAAGTTAACCTTGCTATATGATCCCTAAAGCTTCAGGCTTATAATTTTAAAATACTGCATTATCCTGGTGCAAAGCATCAAAATTCTGATTGCTTATCGCAGCTACCAACAATTGCATTAATGGCGGATTTTGTGACTTGCTATTTAAAAATGGTCAGTAATCAATATTCAGAAAAAACGCTGTAAGTTATTTAGGCACTAAATGGGATGATGGCTGATATGATCTGGAAAACGGCGAGTTAAATAAGTGGATTGTAACAATACGCTGAGTTTCCCAAAAACCTCTGCTCAATTAGATAATTTTGGGTGCGCACAAGGCGGTGGGTCATGGAGGAGTATGCAAGATTTTAAAATTCTTACAGACTCAATACTATTGGGAAAGTATGCACTTTGATATGTTATAAACCATTTTCTGATGTAATCAGTGCCAAGTGGAGAAGCCATTCCACCAAAAGACCTCTTACCAGCTGGTAAAACCTCATTTGCTTAGCACAATGTCTATTGACATCATTGGGCCTTTTCTGACAGGAGCTAACTGATCTAAGTATATCTTGGTTAAAATTGACCATTCGACCAGGTGAGTTGAAGTGTGGCAATATGAGATCTGGGGGAGGTTACTGTGTCTAAGTTTTTAATGGAGTGTATAATTATGCGCCACGGCTACCCTCAGTTCATCATTACTAACAACGGAACTAATTTTACCTCTCACACCCTACTCAAGCTCAACGAAATGATGGCCATCCGCGGGGTTCTAACAACCCCATATCACCCCAAATCTGATAGAATGGTTGAATGAGTTAATGGGATGCTGGTGGATATACTCCAGAAGCTGATAATGGATAGACCCTCCGATTGGAGTACCCTCTTTTCTACCACCATGTTCGCCTACAATATTAGCTACTACTCAGCAACAGGGAAAAACCCTTCCAGTAACTATTTGGATGACACCCCTCTCTACCTGCACTGCTTTACGCCTGCATGGAAGATATTGGCAAATATATCCTCGTCGCTACTTGACCAACTTAAAGAATAAGTTAATTAAATTACAAACCAAAGTATTTATTCAGCTTGGCAAAGAAAATTAAGCCCAGGCTGCCAATCAGTTATGGTGTATCAAGCTAGCATAGTTCAAGGATGGCTCCGGTTTTAACTCACAATTATCATGTTTTGTGCGGAAGCATAAGCTAGCTAGTATCTGGATTGTCCCTTTTGAGATAATAGAAATTACAGGTGTTGATGCCTATAATATTAAGGACCCTACAAGCAATCAGATTATTAACTGAGTTCAAGAAAAGTTCCTTCAGACATATAAACAACAATAGAGACTTATCCAGGAAGAAAAAAAGAATTATCATGTGGTAAGTAAGCTACATTTATTGGTGTCATGGCTCAGGTTTCTCTGCTAGCCTGTCTTCTTCTCCCCGCTTTTTCTTAGTTTCTTGTAATGAATCTTGTGCTTTGATCAGTGGGACCCCCATATATTTTTTTGTCACTTGAATATGGCTCAAATTTTCTGGACCCTTCTCAGGCTGGTGGTGGGAGCGGAGGCTGTCGTGTTGGGGTGAGGGAGTTGGCGTCTGCTCCAAGGCCATTTCACCAGCAATTGGAGTGGAGGACGGGGTGGAAGAACTATAGGAGGAAGATGTACTGGGGACCCAGGGTAGCAGGCGAGGTGGTGATAGTTTAGCTAGCTGATCAAGATCAAGATGAGCCTGCTTTTGCCCCGCTGGGAGCAAAGCCCGCAAACACATGTGCTGATGCTCTTGAGAGATCAACGTGTACTCAAGAAGAGGGGGCTGGAGTTGTAAGGGCTGATGCACAAGAAGGTGAAATCTGGCTTGGGGGGAAAAGGCTGCACCCAGCGCCAAAAAATCCATGAGGAAGTCCTCAATGATAGGATAGGCAAACAGGGAGGAACAGCTGATGTAAATGCTGCTCGAATGGCCCACTCAAGGGACGCCCAGTGCGGCTCCATCCCCAACCCTAACTTACCCGCAGGATAAAAGAAGATCATGTTGCCAAGAAGCACCATGATGGGGAGGTATTGGGATGGGTCATTGGCGCTAAGGCTGGTGAATGCTGCAGCGATCCCAGATCACATGCAATTTAACTGGTTATTTTTCAAAGTTCACCCCTAGGGGACAAAAGTGGTTAGGAGCATGGGGAAAAGACCCCAAAAAGCTGGCTATCACCCACCACATGAAGCACAGCATCCTTCAGACTGATAGTACTGCAGGATGAGGCTCGGTGGGAGGTAGGAGCACTAGATGGCTGAAGCCATCCACTAGGAGCTGGGACACCTCATAAATGAAGGGCTTCGACTTCACTCCCCTCCTCAGTGCAACCGGGTCACTATGTCCCCAAATGGGGCGCAAAAGCCAGACAAATGTCTGACAAATTCAGGAAGGAGCTCCTCATGGGCCAGAAGAATCATAGCGTCCACTTTGGCCCCTCTGACATCAGCTGTAGGAAGAAGGAACTGGGTGAGTGGAATGAAACCTGGGTTAATCAGATCTGCGTTGAGAAATAAATGGAAGAAAAGTTGAAGTTGTGAGCTCATAGTTGTTGGCGCGTTGTGGGCTGCATCAGTTTGACCAAAAAACGTCATATGGCTTATCATCCAGTCAAACGGAGGTTAATGTCAAGATTTTATATAACTGGACAATTTGCAAAATATTTACAGGCGGATCATTGGTAACTGTAGGGATTAGGCTTATATTAATATTATCAAGTATCCAAGTTGATGAGAGAAGTCAACCTCATCATATAGAGGAATTTTTAAAAGATATAATGATTAGGCAGTTAGTGAATGTTGATGCATGTTAAACAATTGGTAAATTGCCTTGAACTAGTTGTTAATAATTTAATAAAGATAGACTCTTCCAGACCAATGAGAATATGGCGGAATGATGAGTCTAAGCAAAAGAGGAAGTATTAACTGAAGTCGCTAACATATAAATAAGTTGAGAAGGTTGAAAAGAGGGAGGGTTTTAGTAAAGAAAGAATAAGAGAGTTAGTGGCAGAAGCTGCGAATATATAATTTAGAAAATAAATGGTTGTAGCGAATAAATTTATCATATTTTTAATACTTATTAAGTTATCTTAAGAAAAACAATCTTCATATCGTCTATCTGTTGCTCTGTAAGATTCACCCTGTGCAACCTCTTTAGCGTATCTTCATTATCACTGAAGTTATAGCACTCCAACTCAACCTTCAGACGCATGGCGGAATCCAAGATTTCATCCACTAGGTTGATGTGCAGGCAAAGATGATCCTGATCTGTCACAAATAAGACTATAAAAGCTAAACAAAAACAACCTACTGACATCAGAGCCATCAGAGACAACTGATCAAAGAAAGCATAGCAAGCCTCAAGGAAATCCAAGTTTAGGCCAAAATACAGCAGGGTAAGACACCTTCTAGCAAAGTAATCAACAATCTAACAATTATTGAACAGAATAAATTGAGCATTTCTATAGCTATCTTTCTGATATCATGAAACCTGTGGATTGGTGACCAAACCCCTTATTTACCTAGCCCAATCTGGCACTACAGGAGTTTTTAGCTGAATACAAGCAAAATCCCACAGCTAGAATAATTTATTACATAAGTTAACCAAGCGCTAAAGGAGCTATAAAAATGAAATGCTCTAAGATCCAAAAATATATACACAAGGACGCTTAACGCAATCTCCAACTTCATTGTGGTAGAACTTGCTCACCTATACAAGCACTGCATGAGAATCAGGCGTCAAATACAGGTCTAGGAGACATTGATTGTGCCCCTGTACAAGAAGGTTATCTCTGACAGAACCTTGATTACTAACACCCAATAGACCTCTTAAACGCTAACTAAAAGCTTCTTTTTAATGGTCAGAAAATTTTTAGTTCCAATCACCATCTTGCCTTCAATTTTGCATCAATCCTCAACACCAAAAGGATGTCCATCGTGAGGTTGGACAATTAAACCTCTGAATTAGGGAAACTTAGAGCAAGAAAAAGAAGAAATAGTTAAAAAAGATAGCAAACCTCAAAATTAACCTCATTTTATTTACTATTTAATAAAAAACTGCCGCTCTTGAGAAGATCCTGATAATTAGACGCCATGATCTGCCATAAGACAAGGTAATGATGGCCTCAGAGCCACAGGAGTAACTCAGCTCAAGGTTAAACTTGAAAAAGAATTCCAAACAGAGTTCAGAATTTCAAAGGCTCAACCTTTATGGTCAATCTTCTGGGGATCCTCTCCCACACCATTCTTTAAGCTCTTATAATCCTAAAGAATAACTCTAGCGAGGCACAGACCAGTGACCAAACTCAACTAAAAGCCAAAAATCTTTTTAAATGATTCAACTCGGGATTCAGAAAATCTGTATCTGAGTCAAATTGTAATAGATTAAAATAAAATCAATCATTACATTACATTACCCCCCACTAGGGAAGGGCCTTTCCCCTAATAGGGGACCCACAGCGGGAGGCTGCCACCATAAGGTCTTTCTGGGAAAGTTACCTCGAGCTCCAGGAAATCAGCTCAGAGAAACTCTTAGCCCCTCACAAAAAAAGGCAAATTGTGAGGGCAATGGACTGGGCTGCCAGAATCAGCCCACCTGGCCTGAGGAAGCATGCATAGCGCTTGGTTGTTGTGAATCCCCCCTCCCACTCTCCAGTTGGCAATGGTCTTCCCATCCCAACAATGAAGGAGCTTTCTCCAACTGAAGCGTGGGAGGGGCGCATGATCCCGTGTGGCTGGACAGCCATCCCCTTTCTGGGTGGACTGTCTCTTAGTGAAGGAGACCTGTTGGGATAGGCCCCCTTGGTGTTAACTGAATCCCTGGTGAATGGGAGGCCCCACTGGGATTTTCACACTAATAAACACCTCATGTCAAGGGTTGGCCATCAGTCATTGGCTCCACCCGGTGCTGGTTATTTGATAACCAGGACCTAATGCGACCCCTGAGTTCAGCTGAACTTGGTTGGTGGCATGAAGAATGCATATTTTGGTTTAAAATTATGTAACAGTCAAAAAACTCCCAGTTTATAATTGCCATTTTGTCTTTAATTTGGCATCAATATTAGATGCCAAAAAGATGTTTAGCGCAATAAAGACAATTAAACCTCTGAATTAGGGAAACTAAGATTGAGAAAAAAGGGGAAAAAGGTAAGCAAGGTAGAAAATCCCAGAATTAACCTCATTTTAATTTAAGATCTAATAAAAAGTTTACTCTTAAGCAGATCATGATAATTAGGCGCTACAATCCACTATAAGACAAGGTAAGGGTGGCTTCAGAGCCACAGTGTCATGGTTGGATGACTTAATAGTGGGAACTGATGCTAAAGATAAGGCTGGGCGACAGGAGGTCCAGAAGGTGAAGCTTCAGGCTCTTTCTGACCTGAAACACACCTTAGATCAACGCTGGGTGCAAGCCAATCATGCCCAGATTATTACTAATGGGGTTCAAAATGCCCAGCCTCTTATCTCAGCCCAGGCACTGAAATGAACAATTTACGTTACAAATGAAGATGGTTCAATTTGGTAATTGGAGAGCAAGGGTTCGAATTCCGTTCAAGTTATGAAATTTTAATTTTATGTAAAATATGGCTTCAATTGATTACTCAAGTGAAGGCACTTTCAGTGTATTTTACTAAAATGGATGGAAGCGTCTGTTTATTGGAGCGTCAAGGCTTGGGCGCACTTCCACAGAACCTGAATTTCCCTGGCCCACTTTAAATATGTTTTTGCGACCAACATTCCTCATTGGTCAACTTTCTTAAATAAATTTACCCGTTATTTTACTTTTTTTTCTCAATGGTTCCATGGGCAAACTTGGTGTTGGACCTCTTTGGGGAGGTCTCCAACTATGTGGGCCACTACCTCTTATCACAATTTACCCAAATCCCAGGTGCTCCCTTGGGCCGCCCAGGTCCCCTCCAGATTGAGGCACCCAAGTCTACTGGCGCCAAGTTACACTTGATTATGGACTCCCCTCTGGGGCCCACTCAAGCTGTGATGTTTCTTACCTACCTGGTACTATATGTTTCGCTTTACACCCTTTCCTGGGGTACCTTTGGCACAGGCACCATTTGAGGTGCCTTCCTTCCCATTCTCCTAATGGCTAGTTCCCTAGCAATGTGGGTTTGCATCCCACATCACCTTGCTGGGAACGAGAGAGTTACAGACACTCTCTTGACATTTATCATCCAACCTTTTTATTATATTTGCACGAGAATTATCCGTGTGGAACTTTTGTTATTAGTAAATTGGGTGCGCTGGCCATTTGTCACTGCCATGATGGTGCTCACCACAGTTTTCTCGTTTGGTTTTGTATTGGTTCATTTTGGCATTATTCTTGCAACTACCAATTGGGAAGTACCCACCCTTCCTGCTCATACCTGGTGGTCTCAGACTTTTTGTGATCCTGATGTCATGATTCCCCACCTTTCTCCCTAGATTTACTTGGAAATTCAACAAGCCTTGGCTTCTTCTTGATCCAAAATCCTTGTTAAGTAAAAATAATCTGTCTAGTTCACATTCTCTTTTGTGAGGAGTGGATCTGTTGTCCTGATTGTCTCCCAATGCGGGCGACTGGGTTTTTGCGGTATTCCACACTCAACCACTTTTGTGGTGAACAGTGGAGGGCTTGGAACAGGTCTTGGAGCAGAATCGACCTTATGAAAAATCCCTCCATTCCTTCTTCAAGTTCTTTTCTTTGCGTCAAGCAGGTTGGCCAACGAAAGCATACTTAAGTGAATTCTTCAAAAATACCAGGCTTTGCATTAACCAATGATGTTAAAACGTCGTTTCTCCATTCAACCTTGGACATATTAATGCAAAACTCCCCGATTTGGCAGTTGCCTCCTTCCAATTTCGATCATCTTGTCAAAACCCTTTGGGGTAGTTTCTCCACCCCAACCTGGAAGGGGCCAGGTAATTTGGCCATCATCAGATCAAATCATATAAATACGGAAGCTGAAAAGTCATGCGCGCCTCTTGAAATGAGGGAATCTTATCCTTCTAATCCTTCTACTTCTTCTAAATTCAGAACTGTACAGGGGTCTAGCATCAAGAATGAAGTAAAGGTTTCAGATGATTCCGCTGTGATGATGTCACCCATGGTTGTCCTTATAAAAATCGCGTCCTCAACTAGTGATATTTCCTTGAATTGTGAGATGCTTCCCACTGATTTCCTCCCCATCTCGGTGGAAATCTGGAATATTAGAGGGTCCAAACCTGAATTTAACAAAAAAAAGGATTCTGTTATCATTTTTCTCCCCAACACATTTCTGAGGTGCATGCTGAGGCATCTACTCTGGGCTTGGGGGTGATGGCCCTGGATAACGATGCACACCAAACCCTTGGAATGAGTGTGGGTTCATTAGAGCCAGAAAACGCGTTTTATAATGTGAGCGATTTATCCCAAAACGAACCATTTATTTGCTCATATGATCTGGACGAGGACCCTATTTCAGAATATCAGATTACTCTTGAGAACCCTCGTTTGACCCCTACTATGATTAGGGGTTCTCAGGAAGTTTAAAAGGACTTCGTCATAAATATAAGGATGTATATGCACCTGCAGAGAGTGTGGTGGTATATGTGGCCTCAGTAGTAAGAGTGGCC